>BHEV01026867.1:0-25478 GCA_004319985.1 Emydocephalus ijimae | reverse complement strand
GGTAGAAATACATTATAAAAGTTGATAAGGCCTAGGAATGCCTGGAGATCGGCCTTGTTCCGAGTCCTGGGAGCGTTTTTTTATTGCCCTCAATTTGCTGTCGGTCGGGTGAATACCCTTACTGTCAATTAGGTACCCTAAAAACTCGACGCGATCGGTACACAATTTGCACTTGTTGTTTTTTACTTTAAGGACGGCGTTTTGAAATTTTTGCAGTACTAACTTTAAACAATCTTGCAATACTTTCTTTGTTGGTGCAGCAATCAATACATCGTCAAAGTATGGAACCACGCCCTTAATCCCTTGTAGTAACCTCTACATAAGGCTTTGAAAAATTCCCGGGGCCACACTGATTCTGAATTGGAGCCGGGTACATTTAAAGGCACCTTGGTGGGTCACTATCGTTTGTGCCTGTGCCGTCTTATGAGCGTGGGCACAGTCGGTGCATAACGGGCTCTCAGTATGGGTTCGAGGACGTCCCAGTCCATGGCCTTCACTTCAGCTGGTTTGGCTAGTGCTTTAGCCATCTTAAATACGGTTGGTCTGCAATGCGTTAGGAATACCGCCCGTTTCTTCCCGGTTGAGGCATCCTTCAAATTGTTAGTTTCCAAAAACATTTGGAAACGATCCATGTAGGACTCCCAGTCCTCTTGCGCTGGATCGAACGGAGCGGGTGGTATGACGCCACTGGACATGGTTCCGGCGTTGTGCATCATCAGTCATGTGCTCGGCTTCTTCTTTTTCTTCTTCTTCTTCAGTCAGCTCTGCTGTCTCCACATCCCATCCTCGTCGCCAGTGTCAAGTTTGAGGCATGGGTGATAATGAATGGAGACGAGCCAGTTAACGGTGAACTTCAACTCTTTTTATTACATAGTGACAGCTCAGAAGAACAGGGCAGCTACGACCCTCTTATATAGATAACCCAATAACTATTTAACCAATAAGAACTCAGGAGCACTTGCTCCATTGAACCAATACGAAGGCTCTGTTAATGGCCAATCAGATTCCCCTGAACGGGCCAATCTGATCCTGCCATTAGACAGCCAATCAGAAGTGCAGGGCCAGAACCCTGCACTTAACTCCAAGCTCCAAATAACTTTATTACATTCTATGTATTCACAACAGTTCCCTCCCCTCCTCATTTGAACACCACTTCGTTTGTATCCTGTTGCTGAACTCCCACCAAAACTGGAAGGTTTCGTATGACTCACTCCGATAACCCTGCTGTTGTTTAATAGCACAGAGAATGCAAACATGCACATACAGAACAAGATTTATGGACAAATTGCAACTGTGAATATTTTGAATAATCTTATAGTAATGTAGGTAAATTGTCAACAGTGTTCGACATATCCAAGACAAATTGCAAAAATCTCTTCATGCCATATGTATGTTTCACAATATTTTAAGAGTCATTGTGACATGCAAAATGTAAAATCTAAATCAGGAACCCGCAGTTACACTATACTTTTTAAGAAACTCGAAAAAGCAAGATTTGGGCCCAGCATCAGAGGTGGTACTGAGATTAATGAGGCAATGTCATTGTCCACTTGTGATATTTTGAAATAATGTAGCTATAGACTGTTGTGAATGAATAAATGTGTAATAAAGTTATCTAGAGCTTGAAGTCAAGTGCAGGGTTCTGGCCCTGCACTTCTGATTGGCTGTTAAATGGTGAGATCAGATTGGTCCGTTCAGGAGAATCTGATTGGCCATTAACGAGCCGTTCTCATTGGTCAACGGAGCTAGCGCTCCCAGGTTTTGATTGGTTGAATAGTTAATTAGTTGCCTATATAAGGAAGGCTGTGGCAGCCATCCAGTTTGAGCTGCCACACCATGTAAATAAAGAGTTGAAGTTCACCGTTTCAGCGGCTCGCCTCCATTCTTTCTCGCCCATGCTCCAAACATAACATAGACATTAATAGGAGAGTGCAATGTACACATCTCATTGTATTACTCATTATTTGTGCATACATTAAAAGCAAACATGAAGTCTACCACCTTCCTTTATTGCTTGCTTTCATACTAATGCTTGACATGGCCCAGATCCACATGAGGGTACCATCAGCAGACAGATGTCAGAATAAAATCAGGTGATCACTAAGAATGAAAAACCCATAGAAAACCTGAAACAATGTTTGATGTTTGTTATATTTTCAAAAATCATGGTTGATTTGTTCATTTTTCATACAACCCTGGATATGTACTGAAAAAAATCCCCACAATGTATCTACGGTTGCCCCTTCAAATTTGATTAATTGGACTGAATTGTTTCTGTATCATATTAACCTTTTCCATTCTTCCCCTTCCACCTACTTTTGTAACATCTCCAGAAGAGAACTGACTCAAAATCATTTGTGTGTCTTCATGATCCTTCGTTTATGGCGACTACATTTGGGCTACAAAAACATGAGTGACCCCAATCTAGTAGCTGTAATTCAGTTAGCTTAACAATACTTGTCAGACATTATCCTGGCAGAATTAAAAACCTGGTGGGCAAAGATCCAGACACAAATATTTCATTACATTTATTGGAAGAACTACCGGTAGAAGAGCTTAAAGAAGAATTCCAAATAATTGCCAAGTACAAAATGCAAGCCCTTATTCATTATAGAAAAAATGTTCAGTTCAACAGCTTATGCTCTTGGGAGGAGGATAATGGCAATCATCACTGCCTTGTTTTGGAAGAAATATTGGACTCAAGGAAATTATTTGCATCTGTTCATTGTGTTGTCCTTATTGCAACCAGACCTTATTGCTTGAAGGGCAAAGGGAAGATTTTTCCTCATTAAAGGAATCAGTCAAGCAGTGTGTGTCTTAAAACAGTGTTTCTCAGCCTTAACAACTATAAGATAGGTGGACTTCAGCAAGGGTAGCTGGGGAATTCTGGTAGTTGAAGTTCACATATCTTAGAGAAACATTTGTCTAAGGAAAGTCAAGACACAACACACTTTGCCTAGGAACCACACTACTGATATGAGATGATAGAGCATCTTTCCTCAAGCTGGCACCCAGCAAGCATGAATCCCAAGAGTTGCAATCCCATATAGCTAGAGGATGTTACATTGAGGAAAGCTTTGACAGATAATGGAGATAATGAGGCAAGAAAGTACAGGATAACTACAACAGTTTATACTTGGCACGTATATTTTCACTTTTCTAAGTTTCTAGAAAAAGTCTTGGAGAAGAATTTTTAAATTGTATGCACAATGTTTTGCTGAGAATAAAAGGTGCTCAAGGTACTTGAAAACAAAGTAAGAAGGCTAGATAATACTTGGAGTCTTGTTAAGCTACCAGATCTATTACTGCAGGAAAGAGCGAATGAGGAAAGAGCTTTGGAGGTTTCTGGCATGCTTAGCTGTATGCTAAGGAAAGAAGTCACATAGTCCAAATGTAACAAGGGTTCTCAAAGCTGCTTCTACTTTCAGATGAGTATCTTTCCTATTGTGGCCCTAATATGTTCTTTCCAGAACAAACAGTTTTTAAAAAAGAGAATACCACACCAGATGACATATTACAGATTGTTCCTTTTAGCAGTGCAAATTACATCAGATGGCTGTACAAGTTTTTCTCTCATTAAATATTCCCTCCATTAAATTTGCGTAAGAAAAATGAAACCTTGTGGGGGTTCTTAAGAAGACATATTTCAATTAAGGTGCTGAACTGTCTGAAGTTTGAAAATACTGTATATTC
This sequence comes from Emydocephalus ijimae, assembly GCA_004319985.1. Lineage (NCBI taxonomy): Eukaryota > Metazoa > Chordata > Lepidosauria > Squamata > Elapidae > Emydocephalus > Emydocephalus ijimae. The sequence continues at coordinate 21,785 of BHEV01026867.1, read as the reverse complement.
AAATTTACACCAACATTAAAAGTTTATTTGGGAATAAAACAAACAAATATCTTTCACCTATTTGCCTTAGCTCCAGGGAAATAGTGCTAGGATCACTAAACTGTACCAATCCACCAATTGGGCCAAAGATGTGGACTCAGGCTTGACTGCCCCCTCAACCATCAGTATGGCCATCCAACAACATAGAACACAGAACGTGGTGGGGAAACTCAAGACTCATGCTTGATGCCTTCATTGGCAGTAAAATTAGCAAACTTCCTATGAAACATTAGCTCAGAGCACTTTATTTACTCACCCATATCAACAACAACTTTACATTATGGGAATCTGTGGATAGCACTTGTGAACATAGTTTTCAACTTACATTGCAAATTTCTAATGGGAATGTTCAGGGATTCAAAATTTTTAACAACTGGTTCTGTGGGTGTGGCTTAGTTGGTGGGTGTGGCTTGGTGGTCATGTTATTGGCTGGGTGTGGCAAACTCAATATCACTCGCATGGAGGCATGCATCTCCTCACCTGGCCTCTCATGATTGTGGGGATGCTGCAAGAGTCATAAGTGTGAAAAACTGTCATAAGTCACTTTTTTCAGTGCCATTGTAACTTTGAATGGTTACTCCACACAAGCAAAGTCCCAGCAAAGGAGGGGAAAAAAACTCCAGAGATGTTCCTGAGACAGGAAGTCCAGTCCTGCCAAGAATGTAATAAGGGTTAACGGAGAGGCAGTTTCTGTAAGCAACACCAGAATGTTTCCTTCCTGCCTTCCTTACAGGATTAGTAATTTCATCTAACAACCGGTTCTCCGAACTGCTTAGAATGTTAACAAGCGGTTCTACCAAATTGGTGCGAACTGGTAGAATCCCACCGCTGGGAATGTTGTGTTTCAACAGAACTTGCTATGCCTCTACTAGTTAACATGATTGCTGAACAGACACACCTGCTAAAGAAAAGCCCATACATGAATGTATCAGTACGGTTTACCCCTGCTAAAGGACAGTCAGTAGTCCTCTGGAGAACATACAACATGAATATATGCTGACTTAAACATCTACACTACACTGAGGTCCTTATTCTTAGACGGTTTGAAGAGAACAGCAAGTCAGAAAGCACGTTTCAAACAAAGAAATCCTGAATTTCATACCTTTCTCTATGAGCAAATACATGTACTGTACTGTACTCTAGGTAGATTTATCTTGCAAAGTCATAATTTAATTTTCTTAATTTAAATTTCTTTATTTAAGAGGGAGATCTACTAAAGATTACTAGTCACCTGATAGCTGATGGCTGCCTGCCTTCATTTCTCTCCACATGCAAGGAACAATTGCAAGAGGGGTTTTTATCTCCACTTTCTACCTATTGTGCAGGTAGCAGACCACTATGAGAAACAAAATGCTGGATTAAGATGGACCATGGTCTGCTTCCACAGGTCTGTTTTCAGAATCTTTGGCAGCTGCCTAAAACCAAAGGTGATTATTTTCAAAGTAGGATTCTTTCCCCAGCAGATTCTCACAGAATGTTTTCAATAAGATTTCAGTAAGATTTGTCGAGATGAATTCTATCAGCTGAACTACCATTAATTTACAGCCAATGCATTACCATATGCTTTAGGGTGGAGACTTCCCAATTTTCTTTCTAAAAATCTTCCAGGTTCCTGCCTTGACAACAAAGAAGCATGCAGTGGTACTCTATCCCTGATTCAGATAGTGCTAAACAGCTTATAAGACCAGTAACTATTGATAGTTCTGGCCTCCATGCATTTGTACAGTTAAAAATCACCCAATTTATTTTCAAACCACATTACAAGACATTGGGTGTCTGTGAATTCCCCCATTTATTTGTGTTATATAAAAAGTACTTTTATCAGCTTTAATGCCATCCTGAAATGGATGTTTCCAAGATGTCACCTGGGAAAGCAGGTGAAAAAGGAATCCTTTGAACCTACAACCAGCCTACGAACCCCTCAGAATTCAAATTTCAACCCTACAGTCAACCAACAACAGCCCCCATCCTCAACCAATGCACACAACTCCTACCACCCATCCCCAACCAGCATTTCACCTCCTAATGACCTCTCCCCATTATAAGACCCATCACAAGACCATCACCTGATGTGACCCACACTTGACCCATCACAAGACACTCACCTGATATGACGTCCCCATTACAACACCTACTGACCACACAGCCCTTATAAACAGAAGAACATTGACACTGACATCCATAGGTGGTTTCCAGCAGGTTCTGACCAGTTCTGGAGAGCCAGTAGGGGAAATTTTGAGTCATTTGGAATACTACCTCTGACTGGCCATGCCCCCATCTATTCTCTGCCTCTCGAGTCCCAGCTGATTGGCTGGGTCTTCTTTTGTTGCCCTGCACAGGAAAATGGAGCTGGAAAGCAGGTTAGTGGGGTGGGGAGGGAATGGGATTTTGCAGTAACCTTCCCCCAGGAGTGAGGTGGGAATGGAGATTTTACGGTATCCTTCCCCTACCACACCCACCAAGCCATTCCCACAGAACCAGTAGTAAAAAAAATTGAATCCCACCACTGCTGACATCCCCTAAACTCCACTGAAGATGTTACCTCGCCTGGTAACAAAACATTCAGAAGCCAACCCACAAGCTTGGAGGATGTACCTCCACCCTTATCCTTCATCCAAGTTACAGATATTTGCCACCATTGCAAATGAATCTTTTTCTCTCACCTTTTTTTCCAGTAACTTGCATGAAACCTGTCTTCCTTTATTCCAGACACTATAGTATTTCCTTATAGTGGAATGGTATTAGCAAATATTACAAAACATGTTCTGCAGCTTTAAAAGAATGTAAGAATGATCATAGCCCCACTTCCATACCAAGACTGTGCCTGTCTTAGATGGGCACTGCCTCTCTGTGCTGCAACATCTGTAGAGTTTGGGAAGATAACTGATTAATTGCCGGCTCTGCTCCTACCTGAGAAGAAATACTGTGAGTATAAGGTTTACAGTATTTCCTCTTAGGATGTAAGGTGGGCAATTTCCCCACTGTTGAGAAGCCTCATTCTATCCTTCTGGTATTTCCCCCTTCCCTCATCTATTCAATTCAGTAAGTTTATTGTTATAACCACTGGGTTTATTAATGTGAAATGGAATGAAATTAGTAGCAAGAACAAGGAAAGCAGAGAAAAAAATAAAGAAAAAAAAGCAATGGATAGAATTAAGGTGAAACCAATATTACAATTAAGAGCTTAAGCATTTTTAAGTTTAAATGCAAACTTAGGAAAGATAGAAACCTAATTGTTAACATTTGAAATCACATCCATAAGAAGGCTGTTCAGCACCCAACCCTTTGTTTATATATCAACAGTGTTGGCCTCCTGATTTCATCATGGATGGAGAATAGAGGACAAAATGAATAATGTCCTTCATTTAGCTGGCACTACAGGGGTGGAGATGCTGTTTCACTGGATATTTACAAAATCTACCTTCAAGGGAATGCTGAGATCATGGTTGGTAAGCAGGGAGATGGAAACATCTTTGTCAATGAATTGTTAGTATTGTTAATCAGATATGAGAGAAGCATCTATGTTTTTTACTTTTGTGGTACTTTTCGCTGATGATGTAAAGCTATTCAATACCACAGACAATGCTGCTATCTTTCAAAAAGACTATGTATCAGAATGGTCAACCAAATGGCAACTTCAAATCTCAACAAATAAATGCTCTGTCTTACATATTGGCAAAAAAAAAAATCAGAAAATAAAATACAAGCTGAATAGTCAAGACCTTGTTGATGATCCAAACTCTGTCAAGATATCTACTCATCTCTAATGATCTAAGTGCTAGAGCCCATTGTAACTACATAGCCAAAAAGGCACTAAGAGTTGTTAACCTAATCCTGCGTAGCTTTTTCTCTGGTAATATCACACTACTAACTAGAGCATACAAAAGATTTGCTAGACCAATACTCAAATACAGCTCATCAGTTTGGAACCCACATTACATATCTGATATTAGCACAGTTGAGAAAGTCCAGAAATATTTCACAAGAAGAGTTCTCTGCTCCTCTACTAGTTGCAGAATATCTTATGTCACCAGACTTGAAATTCCAGACCTAGACAACCCACACCACCTTCGGTCTGATCTAAGTATAGTACATAAAATTATATATTGTAATGTCCTACCTGTCAATGAATACTTTAGCTTCAACCATAACAATACAAGAACACACAATAGATACAAACTCAAGGTAAACCGCACCAAACTTGATTGCAGGAAATATGACTTCAGCAACAGAGTGGTCAATGTCTGGAATACTCTTCCTGATTCTGTGGTTTCTTCCTCAAACCCCAAAAACTTTAACCTTAGACTGTCTACTATTGACCTTGACCTCACCCTTTTCCTAAGAGGTCTGTAGGGGGCGTGCATAAGCGCACAAACGTGCCAACTGTCCCTGTCGTATTGTTTCTTTTTATTTTTCTTATAAGTATCCATTTCATGTATTCATAACTATGTTTATACTTATACCTGTTATCTTATAATCGCTTGACAAAATAAAATTAATAAATAAAAATAAAACAAGAGGAAAACTTTGAAGACTGTAATGCAATAGCATCTCTATACAAATCCTGTTTGCAAAGTTTATCTCTGATATTGTCACTGCCCCAAGAGCTTGATGGAGGTTTTGCTGGTCCTTTTTCCCCTTGAGGGGGTCCCTCTGTCCTATAGCCTTTTCACTGTGAAATGTGGGGGGGCTGCTTTGTTCTTCACACAGTGTCCAGCAGGGTCTTTCCTCCATCTTTCTTTTAATTGGTAAGGAAAGCAAACACAGCGCATTGTAAACAATGGCAATGTATAGCTTTCCTATTATAGCAACATGGAGGAGAGGGATGCTGTCAATTTGTTTCATTTTCCTTTCATTCACAGTAAACATTAATTAGTTTGCATTCTTTGCACTTTCTTATTGGTCAGTGGAGGAAGCAGTGATTAGCCTAGGATGACCTCTGTGTGTTCTCTGCATTTTGGCGTTTGAAGAATGAAGACACTTCGGAGGAATTAGAAGAAATGTTAATGCTATGGAAATGCTCTCAAGCTGTCAGTGCACATAGCTCTTTCTTGGAACTTTGCAAAAAATTAGATTCTTAACATTAGTCTTGAGACACATGTATATTGGTGAATGCATTTATTGCAACAGAGTTCCCTGTCAGTCAACAAACTTTCTAAGTGTTAGAAATGAACTTGAAAGCACATAAAAATACTGTATATAAATAAATAATTTATGGTAACACTGCAATAATTAGGCTAAGACATGAGAAGTCATTGGTGCAAATCTAGGCAAATGAAAGTGTTTTCCACTGGCAGAGAGATAGTGTCGAACATTGAGGTATTTGACTTAGCCTTTTAAAAATCTACCATGATTTGTTCTGTCATCATTGGTCTCACTCCTGAAGGGGGGGAAGGATTTTGAAAAGGGATGATGATGATATGCAGGTAGATTTGGGCAGGAGAACTTTGTACTTTACATACTTTGATTCTAAGCTCATCTTCACCAGGTAACCCCCAATATGTTAGACCATAGTCCCCCAAATTTTCAATAACTATGGTAGGGTTGAGGAGGGCTGGTACTTGGAACCCAAAAGATCCAGAAGATACTCTCTTGGGGGAAATGTATTTTCACCTATTTAGGATTCCTAAGATCTGGCACTGAAATTGATCATCTAAATATATACAGTAGGAATACGCATATAGTCCAAAAACAAAAGGGAAAAGGGAGCAACAAAGATACAGTAATCGAACAATAGATGTTATGGCAATAAGAGTGTCCCTACTAATAATGGTTCATGTTTGGATTGATCAAGGTCCCCTACATTATTCTCTAATTGTTCTTTTTCCTAAGTCAGGAGGTGGAGAACTTGCTGAACTCTAATTCTAAGCTTCGCTTGGGATCACTAGTTGTGATGATTATTGGGAGTTATTTCAGCAATATCTGTAGAAATAAAGATTACTTAACCATGATCTAAATCAGGGGTCCCTGACCCCCTGTCTGTGGCCCAGTAATGGCCTGTGGCCTGTTGGGAAATAGGCTGCGAAAGCAGCAGATGAATGCGTGAAACTCCATTTGTGCAAGTGGTAGTCGTGGTTGTTGTGAAACCATCCCCTTCCCCCCACCACACACACACTGCTGCTGCTAATCCACAGAGCTGGAAAGGTTGGGGACCACTGATTCAAATTACTAAACGGCTGTCTTACAAGTAGCTGCTATTATCTCTAGACATTTCCAAGCTTCTCTCATGCTTCTAGTAGCAGCATGAAATCACTCTTTCCATACTCCTTTTCCAGAGTGTGGAATGAACACTATCACCATCTCAGGGGAACCTAATTTTGAGAAATGAATTTTTATTTAATGTAAATGGGCAACAGGTATAATGGATCAATTTGGTATCTTTGTTACCCACTGTTTGTTCCACTAATTGTCCTGTCCCGCTAACCAGACAAAACCAGTTGGGCAGTGGTGGCCGAAGGAAGCTTTGGTGTTTATAAAAGCTTCACTAAAAATATGAAATAAATAGAGAATTCAGCTGAAATTAGGAGACCCTATGAGAGCTGTATGAAATGAAATTTCATTTTAACGTATGCCGATTAGTGTACAAAGTGACAATAAAGTTATCCTAAGTTTTAAACCGTTCCTCAACAACAGTTTAATATAGGAATTTGTACAAAATGTGGATTTCTCTAAATACAGTTGTTATGAAATTTTTAAATTTGTATTCATTGATTTATATTTACTTTATTCCTTTATAAGGAAAAAAATCAATTGGCCGTCTAAGAGAATTTTATTTATTTCATCTATTTATTGCAGTTTATCCTTTTTATTGACATCTTTAAACTCATTTCTGAGCTGTGAATGGCAAAGAATTCTTTACAGGTAGTCCTTGACTTACAACTACAATTGGAGGTCCATCGATTACGGTCCGATTGGGACCACTACCCAAAGTCCCTACACCCCTGCGCCGGCTGCGGGGCCAACCATTCCAGGTCCAAATGCAAATTCCGCAACGCACTCTGCCATGAGTGTGGAAAGAAAGGCCACATCGGACGGGTCTGCCGAAGCTCACAGGGAACCGGCCTGGCCTCGAAGGGTGCTAACTACCGCCAATCGACAGGAAACCGTCCTGTAAGGCGAGAACCAGTAAACCACTCCAACGGAAACCAAGTTTTAAATCGCACCACCAAGCGAGAAGAGGCTTACCATACTATCACTATCGGTCACACCTCTGCCTTAGACGCCAAGAAAATCCGAATTCCTGTGGTCATTGAGAACCGGCCCTGCCAAATGGAAGTCGACTCGGGATCGTCCCTCTCGATGGTGTCCTGGAAGACCCTCAAGCACCTCATTCCCACTATCCAGTGCCAAGACCTCCGTTATCAAAGACTTATTCTCAAGGACTATCAAGGGAATCGAATCCCTGTCGTCGGATCCATTCGAGTCAGGGTCTCATTCAAGAATCGCACAGCGTACTTACCGCTAACTGTGATAGACAAAGATCGGCCTAGCCTGCTAGGCCTCCAATGGTTTGCGCCACTTGGCATTCAAGTGACAGGCATAAACCGGGTCAGCGGAAGCGACTGGGAGGAGGACCTCGTCCACGAATTCAGGGACATCTTCGTGGAAAAATTAGGCGAGTACAAGGGGACCCCAATATCGTTCAGCCTTAACCCAAAGATAGCTCCCATCCACCTTAAGCCCCATTGAGTTCCGTTTGCCTTAAAGCCGAAAATCGACGAACAGCTCGATAAATTAAAAGCCCAGGGGGTGCTAGAACCTACTGATCACTCTCCTTGGAAGACCCCAATCGTAACGCCAATTAAGCCAGATGGGTCAATTCGAATTTGTGGGGACTATTGGGCCACCCTGAACCACGCCCTACAGCAAAATACTTATCCGGTGCCGGTGGTGCAGCACCTCCTGCATTCCCTTGGGGGCGGAAAAGTCTTCGCTAAATTAGACTTAGCTCAGGCATATCAGCAACTACCTGTTGATGAAAAGACGGCACAGGCACAAACGATAGTGACACACCGAGGTGCCTTTAAATATACACAGCTCCAATTTGGAGTCAGTGTAGCCCCGGGAATTTTTCAAAGCCTTATGGAGAGGTTACTACAAGGGATTAAGGGCGTGGTCCCATACTTTGACGATGTATTGATTGCTGCACCAACAAAGAAAGTATTGCAAGATCGTTTAAAGTTAGTACTGCAAAAATTTCAAAACGCCGGCCTTAAAGTAAAAAAGAACAAGTGCAAATTGTGTACCGATCGCGTCGAGTTTTTAGGGTACCTAATTGACAGTCAGGGTATTCACCCTACCGACAGTAAATTGAGAGCAATAAAAAACGCTCCCAGGCCTCGGAACAAGGCCGATCTCCAGGCGTTCCTAGGCCTTATCAACTTTTATAATGTATTTCTACCGCATAAAGCAACTGTCGCTGAGCCGTTACATCGTTTGCTAGACAAAAAGGCGATTTGGTTGTGGGGTCATAAAGAAGAACAGGTATTTTGTAATGTAAAAGAACTACTGACTTCTGACGCTGTACTCATGCAGTACAATGAGACTTTGCCATTAAATATCACATGTGATGCTTCACCTTTTGGAGTGGGCGCCATTTTGAGCCATGTACTGCCTAATGGTAATGAAGCCCCTGTTGCATATTTTTCCAAGACACTTTTAAAAACTGAGTGTAATTATAGCCAGATCGATAAAGAAGCCCTCGCAATTGTATCTGCTGTTAAGAGATTTCACGAGTATGTGTATGGCCGGGTGTTTACTATCATGACTGACCACAAACCGGTATTGGGGATAACAGCTGGAGATAAGCCGACTCCTAACATATTAACCCCCAGGATGACTCGCTGGTCAGAATTCTTGGCTGCTTATAATTATCGGCTGCAATACCGCCCAGGGAAAGCCATTCCCCACGCTGATGCATTGAGCTGAGCACCGCTTCCAGAGACTCTCGAAGATCCCGCTCCAACGGTAACCATGTTACAGATTGAAACACTCCACGCGCCGCCATTAACCGCTCGAGATATCACGAGAGAAACCAAACGTGACCCCACCTTAGCACAAGTCCTGAGCTGGGTAGAACGCGGATGGCCATTGGACCAGCTATCAGATGACTTCACACCATTCAAGACGCGGCAAACAGAGTTGTTTTCGCAAAAGGGCTGTGTCATCTGAGGTGATAGAGTCGTTGTCCCAGAACGACTCCAAAAAGCAGTACTCAGAACCTTGCACGATGGCCATCCCGGTATCGTGCGAATGAAAGCCCTCGCGCGAAGTTACGTTTGGTGGCCAGGCATCGAAAAGCAAATCGAGAATTGGGTTAAAACTTGTCATAGATGCCAAAAAGTGAGCAACGCCCCGCCAAAAGCCATTCCGACCGAGTGGGAAATGCCACGGGGACCCTGGTCCCGTATTCACCTGGACTTTGCAGGGCTGACCAAAGGCCACACCTTTCTTCTAACAATCGACGCCTACTCGAACTGGCTCGAGATTCACCGCATGACAAACACGACCACCGAAGCAGTCATCAAAATATTGGAAAGACTGTTTGCAACCCACAGACTACCAGACGTTCTGGTATCCGACAATGGGCCCCAATTTACCGCGCTGTCCTTTGAGCAGTACCTGCCTGACCGTGGCATCCGACATGCGCTCACCTCGCCTGCGCATCCTGCCACCAATGGAAGGGCTGAGCGCATGGTTCAATTCGTCAAAAAGACTCTACAGAAATTAGACTACGATAACATCGATGACAAAATCAACCGAATCCTCTTTCTACAACACATCACACCTCACAGTGTCACCAACAAAACTCCTGCCGAATTGCTAATGGGACGCAGGCTCCGCTCTCACCTCAACCAGTTACACCCAGCTTATGAGCCGGAAAAACCACTCGGATCCAGCGGCCGATGCCGTACCTTCCAGGTAGGCGATTGGGTATACGCTAAAAGCCTATTGGGTGATCCGCTGTGGGTAGAAGCAACAGTAATACGTGTAACCGGCCCAAGATCCTACGTTGTAAAATGCCTTGACGAGAAAATTTGGAAACGCCATATCGATCAATTACGATCACGGCTCTGATCAGGCATTTCTGAACTCCCTTATGACCAAACTGAGGGGGGGGGAGATACAGAAGAAGACGAATTTCAATTAGAAGAAAACCCGTTCGAAGGGAACGATAGCGGAATAGAGACACAGGAACAGGAACCAGAGACAGGAGTAGGTCCTCCTCAGGGAGTTACCGAAAATATCGGTGAGGACGAAAACATGAACGCTGAACTAGAGGAAACCCCTTANCAGGGGGAAGGGGTGTTGTGAATGCATAAGGTTTAATAAAGTTATCTTGAGCTTGGAGTCAAGTGCAGGGTTCTGGCCCTGCACTTCTGATTGGCTGTTAAATGGCAGGATTGGATTGGCCCGTTCAGGGGAATCTGATTGGCCATTAACGGAGCTTTCGTATTGGTTAAATGGAGCTAGCGCTCCTGGGTTATTATTGGTTAAATAGTTATTGGGCTGCCTGTATAAAGAGGGCCTTAGCTGCCCTTGTTTTGAGCTGTCACCATGTAAATAAAGAGTTGAAGTTCACCGTTTCACCGGCTCGTCTCCATTCTTTCTCGCCCATGCTTCAACCTTAACACTTTCTATCTTAATCTTCAAACTGATCCCTGATATACCCCAGGCTTTCTCTCTCTCTCCTCTCTCTCCCCCCTCCCTTCCTAAAGGACTCTCTAGTACTCTTGCCAACCAAAGGCAAGAGTTGGCTTACAACCTGCTGCCTGTTTCATATCCCTAAAGAGAGGGGCCATTCCTTTCCTGAGGATGATACAGATTTGTGAATTGTACAGCTTCTCTTATTCTAGTAGTTCAGTGGGGAGAAGGAGGAGGAGAGCAAGCAAAAACTTATATAATCATATCAGTTCTGCAGAAAGGCTGAAAAGAAGAATGACCCATGAACTAATTCTCATATTTTCTCATAGTTCTCACAGTTGTGGGTAGTTTATTCCTGCACTTTCACAAAGCAGCTGGCCTGCATTCCTACTTCTGTATTTGATTATGTGCCATCAAGTCAGTGTCACTCTTAGCAACCAGATAGACAGATTTTCTCCATGACAAACTATCCCCAAATGGCTTCTCTTTACTTTCACTTTTTCCAGCATTAGAGCCTTCTCCAGAGAGCTAAGTCTGCACATAATGTTTCTGAGCTGTCCATGGTATTCTCAGGCATCTTCTCCAGCATCAAAGTTCTAAAGTTATCACTACTCTTTTTACCCTGATTCTTCAGTCCAATTCTCACTTCCACAGAGTGTCCCTAGAAAAACCATTGCTTGCAAGATTTCAGTCTTCATAGCTTTAGACATATTATGGCATCTGAATATGTTTTCCAAGATCTTCATTGCCACCAGTCTGTGACATATTTCTTAATTTGTAGTTCTATATTTATTAGGAGGAAGAATATTATGACATGGTCACTAAATGATTGAGAGTGGCAAAGATTGGGGTTTTTTTTTAAGTGCTAATGGAACCTAAAAAAAATAAATGGAGAATTTGTCGAATTAGCAATAATACCGGGTATTTTATAATTGCTTTGTAAATGTTCCTGTAGAGATTTTGAACCAAGTGAGTTTTTCATCATTCTGCCTCAGAAAAAGCCCTCAGCAGACAAAATTGTCCAAGTGTTTTCCCATGGACAGCCATCTATCTCCGAAATATGTTCTTTTCATACTGTGTTTATAGCATTTAAATATGAAGCCACTTTTAAACACCTTAAAAATGAGCTTGCCTGTAGGCTTCTTAGTAAAGCATTTTCATGGCTCAGTGAACATACCCTCCCTCCTCTATCCAGAGGGAGAAAAATGAAATTGTATGTTGGGGTAATTAAGACATTTAGGTTAAAATTCTAAATTAGCCCTTTGACACGAATGTGAAAGGGTCTAAATGAAAATGGATGGGGGAAAGTATTTAAGCAGCCTCTCAACAAAAAGAGGTACCTGGTTAACCTTATTTGGGCTCAATAATAGATAATATTTGTAGCGCAGGGTTGAAATGAGAACTGCTAGTCAATGATGATATTACCTAGTTTGGGTAATGAAATGTCTGCAAGAAAAACAACCAAACTTAGAGTGTACCAAGGACCTCTTCTTTGGGCTCAGGAACTAAATAGATTTCATCCTGATTAGGATTTGAATGCTACAGAATTCTGGAAATGAAAAAAAAAAAACTGGGATGAAGGCAGTGCCAAACTACTTCGATATTGTTGTCGAAATAGTCTTGTGGATTTGTCTCTTAAATCACAGGATGGGATAATTTCTTCAAAAAGTCCTTTTTTGTTATTGTTATGGTAATGTGACAGCTGCAGCCTCAGATCTCATCTTTGTACCTGCTTTCCCCAAGTTGGATCCCTTCTGGCTCTCTTAAAGCCACCACTCCTTCTGCATCTGGAAAATACTACATTGGGGAAGGAAGGGAATTAGCTGTGTTTGATAAATGTAAAAATGAGTCTAGCTGCTCCTCGTACTGACAAGAGGACCAGATGATCTTAAAACCACCAGAAATGGTCACCTCAGGAAACAGAATACCCATTGGGCCTATTGCCATTGAAATGCTAAGCACGGTTTTCTGGTTGCTAGGGTGACACATTAAGAGTCTGTATTTAGCCAATAACTTTAATATCCAAGATGAAGGCTCTTGGTGGAGAGCTGTCATTACTACCTTGGACGTAGGAAGCCAGTATTTGTATCATCTGATAATTAAGCTATAAAAACTTGAACTAGGGAATGGCAACCCTGGATGTTAATTGCTCCGTGTTAGCAACACAGCTATTTATCAATAACCACTTAAGAGCACAGCTTTCAGTTTAACTCAGACTATAGCTAATTGTCCTCTGTCTAAATGAGACTGCAAAACAAGAACAGCTTGCTATGGGAGGGCTCAGCAGAAACCAACATGAGAGTTTGCATCTGTAATAAGGAAGGGAGTAAAGCTTCCCACAATTTCAGATGTTTCAGTTACAAAAGTCTAAAGAGAGAGGAAAAAAAAAAATCAAACCCTAGGTCAGAAATGAAAGCAAGCACAGCTTCCTGGGATACAATAAAAAAAAGAAGGAAATCACACTTGCCCTCAAATCCTTCTGTCATCCTAAGCTACTTTCCTTAAAAAAGGTATTAATTCCATTCGTAAAACCCTTATGGAATAGCCAGCTTTTCCCTGCCTGTAAGGAGACAAACCAGCCCATGAAATCAACTCCACAAGAAGATTAAAACTATGTTTATTAAGATTGGCTAAAATAACAGAATCTTGCAAGTCTGATTGTCTTGTACCCGACCTCTGTCTTATAGTTTGGTAAATTAGAAAAGAGTCTGTCTGAGTCTCTTCTGAACATTATCTGAATGTTCTGACTTTAAAAATGCTATAGTACCTTTTGCCTAGGGCAATTGAGCCTTCATACCTTCAAGTGAACTTTGTTTCTCAAAACACCAGTCTCCAGAACACTAGTAAAAATGAATCAGCTTTTCACTGGGCGAAGGTAATTCCAGAGGAGGGAGACTACTACCAAGAGGACTTATCCTTCGGCCCCTCATAACAACAGAGGTGGTTCCCATAATGCACCTTGCCTCCTGGATCACACAGAACAGGCAGACTCAAAGCAGATAGACTTGAAGTACCCAGCCCTTTGCCATAAATGCCTTAAACTTCCCTATCAGCACTTCAAAGCTTACCTATAAGGTTGGGATACCATTTTGTATCTGCAGAATTATTAAGTGAACAATTGATGTATTTTGGCCTTTGTTCTAACCATCAAAAGGACACAGAAAACTGAAAATCAAGGCATTCCTTCCAGTTGCACACCTATTTTTCTTTTTCATGTTTCACCTTATCTAGAGTGGAAAATTGCCTGTGGTATTGTTCTGTAAAAACTAAACATAATCTTGATAATTAGAAGTACTGATTACCGTATCAGTAGTAGTATTAGGATAGGTCTAAAACTTTCCATCTTAGGAACTATTCCTTTAAATTAAAGTTGAAAAGTATGTGAAATGTTCTTCATTTTTTCCTCTGTCCAATTCTCTTCCAGGTTCTCAAACCATTTACATTTTAGAATTAAGGAAGATAAAATTAAACTCTGAAGTAGTTCAAGGCCCTCTCTAGCAAAGGACATAGCTAGAGACAAAAGAAAAAAAATTGAAGGAGAAAACAAGATTGGTAGAAGGAATATCACCATTTTAAATATCCACCTGTCTCTTCACACCAACATATTTATGTACTTGCCAGAGAATAAAAGCAAAGCAACATCTTTTGTTCACCTGTGGTGTCTCTTCAGTTTAATCTTGAAATCACCAGGGAGTCTTAAATTTTGTTTCTTTCATACAAGGTTGATCGCTCTATCTTACTTTGTCTCTAACAAAATGCTTCCATGTAGAATCCCAAGTTCAGTAAATCACAACATGGATCAACTTCAAAGCTCAGGAGCAGAATTTATCACCAACACCTCCCCACTGGTGGAAGTATAGCAACAAGCTTGTCACCATTTGCACCCATAGCAACTTTTGCTCCATCAACCCCAGTATCCAATCATGATTCAGGTTGTCTTCTGAGAAGCTGGAGCATGGGAGAAAAAAATGGCAAGGTGAGGAATGTTGTGAGTGAGACCTAACTTCTAGATATGTCAAAAGTGAAACCAAGTGAACACCAGCGAGATGAAATGGCTAGGTTAGACTAGGAGGCTTTTTATGTGTGATTTTAAACATATCTCCATATCTTTTGCAAATATGCATATCATATTTACAGCTACCTAAGCTGACTCACCACCAGGACAATGGGCTGATATTCATTTTGCAAATTTTGATCTGAAGAATGTCAAGCTTATAGCAGCATACTGTATGGAGGTGGGGTTGTAGAGAAAGAGACATGGTGCCCTTGTTGGTTGCCAAGGAAACTAGAGTTGAAGTAACAGCTGAGCTAAACTAAAATAGAAGAGGGGGAACGCCTCCAAATATAAGGTCCATTGGCTCACAGAGGTTTGCTAAGTTGCCTGCTATCTTATATTGCAGAATTTAAAGAACTATATTAACAGAAGAAACCTTGAGAGGTTCTAATTAGTACACTGAATACTTAAGGAGAGACATTGGACCAAGAAGATCCAGGTTGAAGTACCCAGCAAGCAATTGGCTCAATGAGCAACTCCCTTGAACCCCCAGTGAAAAGGCAAGATATTAATTCAGTAAAGTAATAAATAATAGATGACATTATTAGAATATGTAACATATTGATAGAAAATGGGTCAATTCCAATCAATACTAGAGTTATACAGATTAGACTTAAGATGTTCAATTGACTAGCAATGAAAAAGGAAAGGAACCACATGTTTTGCGCTAGTAGCCCATCCCTGTCATTCTCCCACTGTTATTGAATTCTCCTTCTGGGATCTATAGTTCAGCAACACCTGGAGACTACATAGTCCCTACCTTGTCCTGCAGTGATTCCTGTTTTGGAGTGATGGAGATAAACTTTTATGAGTGGGTTTTATGAATATCACTGAAAAAAATTCCTATCCTTTCAGTGTGGTTTTAAAAATTTGCACATATATACAGACACATGTATCACTGAGATATTGACTTGCACCCACAAATGCCCTATACATAGAGCAAGTAAGCAACTGCTGAAAAGCAATTTCTGCCTCCTTTGGAGGGCATGACTTAATTGTTGATTTGGGTAGGATTTTTTTTTAAAAAACTGCACCTTTTGAGAAAAGAACTTCCACAATTTCCCAACCTGAGTGACATGACACATTAACAATGAAGATGGCATAGTCTTTTCCAGAATGCCAGTCAGAAATTGCAGTTTTACACAATGTTTCTCTATTTCTCCCATCCCTTTCCCAACACCCCAAAATTGACAGTGTCTGTGTTTCTTACAGCAGTCCACTTTCAGTGCCTGGAGCACAGTAGGAAAAGAAGCCTTCAGTGCATAGACTATGAGCAGATCAGTTGAAACCCAAATTGAGACCTTTCCAGTGATCCC
Organism: Emydocephalus ijimae; assembly: GCA_004319985.1. NCBI lineage: Eukaryota > Metazoa > Chordata > Lepidosauria > Squamata > Elapidae > Emydocephalus > Emydocephalus ijimae. The sequence continues at coordinate 5,732 of BHEV01026867.1, read as the reverse complement.
AAAGCCACTATCAGAGGACTCCACTTCTACCTGCCAGACTGGGCTGGGAAAGGAAGGAGGAATTGGCTAAGGCAATCCATAGGAGGTTTCCATGTTAATCCATTTCAGGCCCTGCCTCTAGTATCTCATTTGGAAAATTAAATAAGACATGCTGACATGACTCTGTAGTTGCCTCCCGCTTCCTTCAGGTAGACATTTATAGAATCATAAAATCATACAGCACATCTTTTTACCTTTTAAGAAAAGGGAGGAGAGAGAAAAACCTTGTTTTGTAGTATCTCTAAAGAACCAAAAGGAGGGGTAGCTGGAAAACAACTGGCCTTCGGAAGTTGTAGGTATTTCATCACTGCAGATATTTAAGAAGAGACTGGACAGTCACTTGTCTGAAATGGTATAAGGTCTCCTGATTGAGCAGGGGGATGGACTAGAAGACCACCAAGGTCCCTTACATCTCTATTCTGATTGATTGATTGATTGATAAGTCAAGGTTGAAAGAAAAATATCACTATGCAAGAGCTGCTCCCCACTCAATAGCACTGACCCTAGGGAAAACCCTTAGGAACAAATTTGCTGGCCGGTGTGCTCCATTTTCTATGTATAGTTTTTTTGACTTATTGAGAACATGGACAGCAGTATTTATAGTATTAAAGAAGAGCAAAAAATTTCTATTCCCCTATCTTCTGCTAAGTCAATGGTAGTCTGTGCCCTTACAGACACGGACATCTGCTTTCTAATCTTACAGAAGAGCATTAAAAGTCCTTCAAAAATGGCTCACTTTTTTGCATTTGAGATATTTATCACTTAAAAAAAATGAGTTGCAAGCTGTAGGGTGAAAAATATGCATGGTACTTCTGTGCTATCATGAAATAGAAAGCAAGGCAAAAATAAATTAAAACTAATGAAGGGCTGCTTTTAAATGTCTATGGTGATTCTCTGTCATCCAGGTCATGGTGGTCCCAAAGCAGAGGTGGTATTCAGCAGGTTCTGACCAGTTCTGGAGAACTGGTAGTGGAAATTTTGAGTAGTTTGGAGAACCAGCAAATACCATCTTTGACTGGAGATTTTACAGTATCCTTCCCCTGCCACGCCCACCAAGCCACACCCACAGAACCGGTAGTAAAAACATTTGAATCCCACCACTGTCCCAAAGGTGCTGTTCAAAAAGGCAACGGGTTTTTCTTTCTTGGTTTTTTTCTTGAAAATGTTTCACTTCTCATCCAAGAAGCTTCTTCAATTCAGTTCAGTTCAGTTCAGAACTGAAGAAGCTTCCTGGATGAGAAACGAAACGTTTTCAAGGGAAAAAAAACCAAGGAAGTCCAGTTATCTTTTTGAACAGCATCTTTGGGGCTTTAAATTATAAGCAAAATCTGCAAAAACAAAAAGCTGGTTCATTTTGCCTTAAGATTGGGGTACTGGTTGCATATCTAGCAAATGCATAGACCCAGAATCTTAGACCCTGAAAGAATTCCATAATTTATATCTGAACTCAAAGTAGGTTGCTATTCAGTAGGTTCACTGCCAAGTAACTCTCATGTTCTTTTTAAATATGACTGAAGATAAATACTCAGGACAAAATGTGTATAGTGCTAAAAATAAACCCTGAATTTTTACATGAGGACAGTTGAAATAGACTTCTGGAACCTGAATGAACTATGAAAATTTGCACAATTTTAAAACAAAAGCTGAACTTAATAACTTTTTAAAGACGCAACAAAGATCTAATCAGAGAAGCAGTTTGAAGCATCCAATTCAGGGCAGGATCTGAAGCATAGCAATAATCACATCATTTTATTCCTGCAATTGATTTGATTGGAATTACCCTACAAGTTATATTTACAGTGGGAAGGAAACCCCCACTGGTGTCAAGGTTAACAGCGGGTGTCAGGCACTAAGTTTTTTTCCCCTTTGGCAAGGGGAAAGATTGATATCTCCTCCCTGCTGGGTTCTGACTCTTCTTGACCACATGAATAGTGTCAAGTGTAACTGAGCTGTCAACAGGCAAAAGTAAGCCTTTTCATACAAGACTCTAACAGGGGATTTTGGACAAATTCACGGAGGGTAAGGTTATAAAATAACTAATGGTTCTGTTTAGTGTGTGTGCTTGCCAGAATCAGAAGCAGAAAGTCTTTGGATGTCAATTGCTGAGCAACAGCAGAGGAAGAATCAGCCTAAGACTCAAAAGACAACATTGTCAGAAAGATGACAGTGAAAAATTCTAGTCATGGGACACTTGTCCAAAGCCCAAACTAGCAACTATGCAGAATTCAAGAGTTCCTCCAGGCACAGAAAGACATTGCAAATAACAGTGTACTTCAGTTTATGAAGTAAATCTGATCTATTGTGATTAACATTCCATTTGTTTGTTTGTTTATGAACTGAAACCAATTTTTAAAGACATGACAATAGTATATCCAATACAAAAAACAACAATCAATTTGGGCAGAAAGCCTGACATGATTAGCAGTGACTTCTACAAGCCAGAGATACTGTATTGTTCTGTTATTGTTATGATCAGAAATTTGGTAGCTGTTTTGGAAATGGCTGAAGTTGGGTCTCATAGGAGGAAAGCAGTGTTCCTTCCTCAGAAGAACAATTAATATTTCTAACCATTGGTGGTATAGGTTCTGTCCTCCATATTATATATTATGAGTATTCTAATGGTATATGACAGGGGTGTCAAACTCAAGGCCTGGGGGCTGGATCCGGCCCGCAGGGTGCTTAGATCTGGCCCATGGGGCCGTCCTGAAAACAGCAAAGAACTGGCCCACGGTGCCTCTACCATTGAAAATGGAGCTTGGGAGAGCTGCATGAGCTCCGTTTTTGCTGGTAGGTGGCTGTTGCTGCTGAAAACGGAGCTCAGGAGCCCATTTTCTCTGCCAGAGTGCTCGGGCCACCACAGATGCCCCTGACACGAATGACATCAAGCTGGCCACGCCCATTCCAGCCCCCTGCGGTCAAACATAAACCTGATGCAGCCCTCAATGAAATCGAGTTTGACATCCCTGGTATATGAGATACAGACAGAACTACTGAATCGGAACATACATAAGGATGGTTTTCATAGGGATACTGATTTAAAAATCAGTATTTAAAAAAAATTTAAAAAATGAAATGCGTAAAATATTTTTTTAAGTATCTGGAATGGTCAAGGTATGGAAAGGGTAATTATTGAGCTACAATGCAAATGTTCTGCTTTGTTTTAAGATATTATTAATAATATTGCAGATGATTCTTATAAGAAGTTTCCTCGCTTGCTTGATCCAGTCAGTAGGGGGCTGAAAATGAATTCCTAAATAGTTAAAAATCACAATCTGCTTAATAGATCATTCATCTTCCATTGATCTCCCAGCTAACTGGGATATGAAGCATTTTCTGGTATGTTAGAACATTTGCTTTAGACTAATTAATCTTCAGATGTTCCTTAGACAATAAGAAATTCTTGGCAGAAGCTTTCCTAACCTCATCCTTGTGCATAGTACCTTCTAATTTTCAAGAGGTATTTCATATGATTTCATGTTATTTGGGGGGGCTAAATGCAACAAGAATATATTTGAAACAATAGACTCTTCTGACCTATTTAAAATACATGATGACACAACTGTTTCACATTCAATGCCCTTCAGCTCAAAAAAATGTACAAAATGATCCAGCAATTAATTTCCTCAGTACTAATCAGTACAGACTAAGAAAGAGGATTTTCATCTGGGATGTAGATGCAATAAGGAATTATGATCAAACTGTGACTGGTGATTTTAAAAAATAATGTATTTCCTATCTTTCCTTATGCTTTCCATTGATTTGAGAAAAGGCATGCAATGCAATTAATGTTATTGTCCAAATATTAGGATTTTACTTTAATATTATATTAATATAAATATTCTCTACTGATGTCCAGGCAGAAAACATATGCCTGACAGGTATTTGGTTTGTCAAGATCAGGAGCAATTATAGAAAAATTTGAAAGGATTGTTCCCATTCTATCAAAGTGATATTTATAAACTATGTCTGCTGCTCTAATCAGTGACCTGACTGCAGGCTTTGATATGAATTTGTAGGAAAAATACCTCACAAATTTCGCATTTGTTTAACACTGCTGACCATTATATGATTTCACTGAGGCCCAGATTTGTCTCTGTGTGTGTCTGTGTGTGTGTGTGTGTGTCAAAGGCAGCAGGGCTAACTTAAAAAGAGGCAGCAATGCAACCCTTTATATAGAAAGGTGAATATATGTGTGATTAAATATACTGGCAGAGTATTTGATTGGATATAGCAGCACATCAGGAATTTAGTGAGATCCGTAATAACGTGGAACTATGATGGAAAGAGGGCAGTTGGGTTTAAAAGAAGAAAGAGTACTTCATCACTATATTTCCTTTCAAGTGAGTAACTATTAAACTGTCTTTGGTTTTCCAGAATTAATGTTCACCTCCTAGTATCTTCTTCTCAATATATAGTACCTTAGCCCTCTAAATATTTTATAGTTCAGGTAACAGGTTTTTACCACTGTTTTTCAAATATCTTGGAAGGTAAATATAAAGGGGGTGTTTTCCTTTTATTTTAATCTTTTTTAAATATTTTAAATTTAAAAGATTTCTGTTTTAATATTTTAACTGTTTTTATTTTATAACCTGCAAGCCACCAAGTCACCTTGTAGGGGAAATAGATGGCATAAAAGATAGATAAATAAATACATATAAATGAATTAAATAAATAAATACATAAATATTTCACTAATCCTGACCAGTGTCATATTTTCTTTTACAAGATCAAATCTTAAGCAATGTTATAAGGTGCAATGTGGTAGAATTTTTAGGAAAGTATTCTAGTTGACTATTGACAGATTCCTGAAGTATAGCCTCCAATATTTCTGCTTAATTACCAAGTATATAAGGTGACTAAAAGCTGAAACAGAAAACACTGTGGTTTACTCCCTAAGCTGAATTGTAGATGTTTTTATAATTATTCTAAAATGATTACTCATCATCATCATTTGAAGCAAGGGCCAGCTGTGCATGGCATGAACAGCAATCAAAGTCCTAATCCTTTATAGATGACCTATAAAGTCCCTTCCAATTTTGATTATCTGTTACCTGTTATATGGATATGCATATACTTTAAAAGGGGGAGGGGCTTCAATGACCTGGTCATGCCTGCCATTTTGATGTTGACAATCCACCCTTCCCCAAGAAGTCCTGCTTGCAAACGTAAGTCCAGAGAGATGAAGCATATTAGTTCTAGTGCAGCTGTTCTCTCTGTCCCTCTTTAGCCAATTGCCTGTGGCAAGAAGGAGATAACAGATAATCAGAGTTGGAAGGGACCTTGTAGGGCATCTAGTCCAGAGGTCTCCAACCTTGGCCGCTGTAAGACTTGTGGACTTCAACTCGCAGAGTTCCTCAGCCAGCTTTGTCTTAAAGTGGCCAAGGTTGGATCTAGTCCAACCTTCTGCCCAAGCAGGAGATCCTACACCATTTCTGACAAATGGCAGTCCAATCTCTTCTTGAAAGTCTCAAGTGATGGTGCTCCCACTGTTCTATCTCAGAGAATGGGCGCAATAATGGAGATGAGACATCGAATAGTGACTCCAACTCTTTATTAGTGACTTCAGTAAAAACAGCTCAGCCCGTATGGCAGCAGCAGCTCCTTTTATAGACCTGGCTGCTGTCAAAGCGTCCAATGGTTTAAGTTTGCCGTGCTTGGAACGTCCAATCGCGGCAGCCCGTTAACTAGCCAAT
>BHEV01026866.1:0-13310 GCA_004319985.1 Emydocephalus ijimae | reverse complement strand
AATTAAGAGAGAAAGGAGAAAGAAAGGAAGGAAAATGAAGGACTTAAGACTTAAAAAAACACTTCAGAAAGGAAAAAATAAAATGCAAAACCAACTCAATGTTACTGAGCACAGGGAGAAAGGATTACAACAGAGAGGGAAAGCTAAAAAGGCGGAGGTTGGGGGGGGGTAAAAAGGCCAGGGGGGATAAGAAAGGGAGGGAAAAGCCACAAAGGTATGAAACAAGATGGGGGGAAAAGGATTTTTTTTTTTAGGGATAAAGGGTAAGGTGTAATTTCTTTAAAAAAGAAGATTCTGCAAGGTACGTAAGATGGTATTATGTATTAGAAATAGAAAACTAGAATGTTATAAGAATTAATAAAAGATTAAAATATTGAAATGTTTAGTAATGATAGATTTTAAAATTTAATAAAATTGTAGCACTTGTTTTTTGAAATAGACAATCGGAATGTTATAAGATTTAATATTTAGATTTATTATCTAATTATATTAATTATTATGAACTTATTATTTTTTCTCTTTAAAGGTTAGTAGGTAGAATGTACTAAGCAGAATCAGATTGGGTATCAGGTGTTATTTTAAATATTAATTTAGGGGGAGGATAGAAAGGCATCATACTCTGATCAGTGATTTCAGGAGAATTTTTTTTTTTATTATTATTATAGGGAATGAGATAAATGGATAATCTGGAAAGAATGGACAAAAAATACAAATATAATGATTTAAATTAAAATGAATTAAATAAAATAGAAATAAGAAGAACGAAAAGCGGGGAGAAGTTGTATAGAAGATATAGAATGGTAAATAAGATAGGTAATGGTATACAAGATGAGCACGAATTTAATTGAAGTCCATACAAAGAGAGGTAATCTGGGGCCAAACTACTTTCTTAAAATAAGTTTTATATTTTTGTGTTTTGTGTGTCTATGTTTTGTTTGAGAATTAAAAAAACCTTGGAGGAATGTTGGATGAGAATAATGGTAATCAAGTCAGAGAGGAATGAAGATGATTATAAACTGGATAAATATAGAAAATAATAGTAATAACAATGAAATTGAATACAAAAAGAGAAATAATGAGAAATTTGTTCAGAGATATCTACATGTTTACATTGAAATGGTGTAAAACAGAATTATGTTGCATAAAATAATATTTTACTTGACTTGTAAAATTAATAATGAAAAGAGGTTTTATGTATTAAATGGTTAATGATGGTTTGTTTGTCTTTAAAATCAATAAAATTTGTTTCAAAAAAAAAAAAGAAAATATGCCCCTGACTCGGTCCCAGAATATCACCAGGATTCTCTTTAATATCTAAATAGCACCATTAAAAATAAATTTATATATTGCTTCAATTTTACTATATCCTACACTATTTAAAATATATATATGATATGAAACAACTGAACAAGCCAGTAAAGCAAAATAGTAGTGCCTGGGGCAGGGTGGTGGTAAAGAAGCCACAAAATAATGCCTGCCCCGAGTCTCACATAACACAGAAAAGAGAACCTCTTTTTTAAAGTATGCATCTCCATAGAGAAAATTTACCTCATGTTGTCGCTTCCCTATGGTTCAGTTAAAGTGCTGCCCACCCACCCTTGAGCTGGCAGGCATAACATTTCCTGTCAATTCATATCCTACCTCTATTCTGGCTTATTAGCAAGTAACTTGAGTGCTAATTTCAGGTGTGAGATGTATTCATTCCACCTTTCTGAATACTACTAGATGGTGGGAAACAGTCTGCCAATATCAGCACTACTTTAGTGGGCCTCTTGGAAAATCAGCTCCTGGCAGACTTCTTTTCAAGCTAAACCCACTGTGAATCCCTCCCCTGTAAAACAGCCAACAGAGGTGGGATTGAAGAGTAAAGTAGAATGTTGTCTCCCATTTTACTGGGCAACATTTCTCTCAAGGTTATGCTGATGTAGCACACACCAAACCTTCTGTCAAAAGCAGTTCAACCAGATGATCTTTGGAGCTGCCCAGTAATGAAAAACAGAATCTTTCCTCCTTTACTGATCTTCTATGCCATGCGTTGATTACCTGTCCTATGGATTTGTTTTGAGTATGGGTTTACTGTTCTTACTTTTCCAGAAACTATAGACAGCTAATCTGCAGAGTCCAGTAGGTAGGGTGTACAGTGGAAGAGTTCAGTGTGAAAATTCACTCTTCTTAAAACAGAATGCAAGAAAACCGATCCCACTGCATACAATCATCTTGTTCTATTACAAATAGCAACTCACAACAGCGTTTGCACACCTTGAAATTGATCAGGTTCTTGTCTTATGGAAGCTAACACAATTTTAATCCCGGAATACCCAACAATAGTTTAAAGTACCTCCAATATAAATTGAGATTGAAGGCAATATTAAAGAGGCACACCAGAGAAAAGGGGTTGCTAGGGAATATTTATTCTATACTAAGAGATTTTCCTTATTCGAACTGCTGTGGACTTTGCAATATGTTGCTCAAACAGCAAATCTCCCTTGAACATTGTAGAGACTAAAGGGTGACACAGTAGTCTTTGATTTACAATAGTTTGTTCATCAATTAAGTTATGGTGGTGCTAAATGAAGGGACTTATGACCACTCTGCAAAGTTATAGCCATTGCAAATCCTCCAGTCATGTGATCGATTGACAAATATTTGGATGCTTGGCAGGCAACCTGCATTTACAACTACAGGGATGATTCAACTCTCCCCTACCTATCTCTTCCCAACTTTGCCTTTTTGGTTCCCTGCATTCAAAGATCGCCGTCACCCTAGCTAACCTTCGCTGCCTTCTCACTCTGGTTGCTGACAAGCATGCGCAATCTGGTCCCTTGTGAGGCAGCTGCTGATTGCAAAAGGCTTTCTTCCAAAGGTCACACATGGCAGTTTCTTTGCTGGAATTGGAGAACACAGCTTCACTTGGCCAGCAGCCGCCTTGCAAAGGATCCTGTGCAGACATGCCTTGTCAGCAGTGAAAAAGAAGGCAGAGGTTAGCTGGGGCTGTAGAGCGTAGAGAAGCAGGGGTCTCAGTTCAGGGTGTTGAAAGTACCTGAAACTGGGCTTGGGACTTTGCACTGTATGGCTGGGGCTTCCTGAGCTTTGTAAGGGTGGTTAAGGCTTCCTAGGGTAACTGCAGCTTTGTACTGTACTATAGCTCAGGGGACTCCTGCAGTCTCATAGTTGAGGCATGCCAAGAAGCCCTTGACTTTCTGTGTGGCAAGCAGCCCCAGAGCTTCATGATTTGGGGGCTGCTTTGCACAGCACAAAGCGAAATGCAGTGTAGCCAAAAGGACAAAGAAGGAGAGGAGATAGGTTGGGGGGGGGGACACAAATGTAGTCCCTTACCTTACTAAGGTTCAAGGCTGGAAGGGACCAAGTCCAGAATAGCTTTAATTGGAGTTGGTTCTTTACTAAAGACTAGTGGAATTTGCTTAATGATGGCATTGGGAAATGCCAAGACTGCCATTGCTAAGCAATGTAGTTACATGATATCATGCTTTACGATAGCACCACTTAGCAATTAAAAAATTTGGTCTCAACTGTAATTGTTAGTCGAGGACTACCTGTATTTTAATTGCCTGTAACTCAGATAGAAGAGCTAAAGTGCCATTACTGTTCTAATAATACAAATTCTTTCATTTTTATAGTTTAATTTTTAGGATAATGTTAGGCATTTTTAATAATTTTTAGGAAATCATTCTAATCTGCATGAGGCTGAACAAAGTGAAATACAAGCCAGATCTGCTACTGCTATGTATTTGGCAATTTAGTTATAATATAAAACTTATGCTTAATTACATTGTTTTTAAAACGAAACAACTATATAGTTTGGGAATGCTCCTCAATTCAGTCATTTTTCAGATGCTTAGACTGCTGTCTTCTCAGCATGTTTCCGCAAATATAGGGTGCACTTTTTTCAGAACAACCAAATCCATTGGTTGCAAAAGGAAATGGCTGAATAGCTTGTTGTCCAAACATCATATGGTTTTTGTTAATATCCTTACTACTCCACATAAGAAACGTATTAAGAACAAATTCAACAAGAGTAATTCCATAAGCAAAGTCATATTACGTTCTTTTCCCCTGTGAAATCTTAGAAAACTTAACTGATTGAAAGAAAAAAAGATGCATCTTAAGTATTAAAATATTTTTAAGTCTTAAAATATTTTTCCATGGTGCAAAGTGTATGTACATATTGTTATGTATGCATATATGTATGTATGTACGTACGTACGTATGTATGTATATACTGCTCCATGAAAATTTAGTTACTGTTACTTATTTTATCTTGCTGTGCTGTGCTATGCTATGTTTATGTTGCCACTATTTTAAAGAAAGAAAGAAGAAATTATATGGACAGCGGTATTTGAAACTGCTGAGTGACATAGAGTAACAAGAATACTTATTCTCTATCTACAAATTCCTCATCTTTTCCCAGAATTCTTGGATGAGAAGCAACATGTCTTCAAAGAAAATCAGAAAGTCCCATTGAAAAAGCAACTTTGGGACAATCATGGCCTGGATGATTGAGAATTGCCATAGACATATGTCCAGTGGATGTTCACATTTACATTATAATTCTTCAGTTCAATTCTTTAACAACTAATTGTAAATGCAATTTAGAAGCATTATAACTACTCCTCTTTAACAATATTTAACAAGTACTGATAAATGATTGTTTTTATAAAAAATAAAGAGTCATTATGTTTTTAGGTCTCTTCCCTAGGTTTAACAAAGTTGACAAACTGTCTCAAAGTTCTGCTAGAAACAATGGAAAGGGCGTTGGTACTCACCTGATACCCCCTTTCTCACTGAGCTGCTTAGAGCATCCAGAGTAGAAGGTGCTCTAGTCTCTGCACTCCAGGCTGAGCTATAATTGAGGAACGCTCCTCCTCCTCGTGACTCCTCCATAGCGTTCCCCAGTTTTATGAAGACGAGAAAACAAACTCTCCTCTCATCCTAACTAATATAACAACTTTCAACTACTTGACTCCTTGATTCATTGGCCAAAACAGGATTCCCCATCAGATGGCTAATTTAGGGTGGGGCTGGATGCTCTACGCAGCTCAATGAGAAAGGGCGTATCAGGTGAGTACCAACGCCCATTTTCCATAGAGCTGCTTCGAGCATCCAGAGTGGAACATACCAATGCATGGCCTGTCCTACGGGAGGGACTCCCTCTTCTGGGTCGGAATCTCCTCTGGCTCTCGGGCCACTTGCTGTAGCACTCGTCTGCCAAAGGACGCTTTTGCTGAAGCAAACACATCGATTTTGTAATGATGAAGGGTGTCGGAGACGACCAGGTGGCCACTCAACAGATGTCATTTATCGATGCCTGAGTAGCCCAGGCTGCTGAGATGGCCGCACTCCTTGTGGAATGTGCAGTTATTCCGCTGGGAACAGGAAGCGCCTATGTTAATAGGCCTTGGAGATTGTAGCTCTGATCCAACGGCCTACTGTTGACGGGGATACTTTGAAACCCAGCGTCTTAGGTTGAAATGAAAGGAATACAGATTCCGACTTCCTGAACAGTTGAGTGCGGTTGATATAAATACGCAGCGCGCGTCTGACATCGAGGGTATGCCACTGCCTCTCCCTCTCTCTCAAGGGTCTGGGGCAAAAGTTAGGAAGAACGAGCTCCTGCGATCTGTGAAAGGCTGGGTTAACCTTGGGCAGGAAGGAAGTGTCTGGTCGCAGGACCACCCGGTCAGCGTGGAAAACGCAGAGATCCTTTCTAACGGACAGAGCTGCTATTTCAGATATCCGATGAGCGGATGTGACCGCCATGGGAAACACTACCTTGAATGTTAGGAATTGAAGTGAAGTCTCCCTTAGGGGTTTGAAGGGGGGTTTAGTAAGCACCATGAGTACCTTATTAAGGTCCCAGGTTGGGTATCTGTGTATTGCTGGAGGATGCAAATTGGTGGCTCCTCTAAGAAAGGCTCAGATATGAGGGTGATGTGAAAGTGGAGCAAAGGTGTCACAGGAGATAACGATTGATAATGCTGCAACCTGCCTTCTCAAGGTATTAGGGGAGAGACCCCGATCCAGTCCCTCTTGCAAAAAGGGCAAAATTTGAGCAATCGATGGAGAAAGCAGATCAATCTGTGTTTTGTGGCACCGTTTACAGACAATGCTCCAAGTGGCATTATATATCCAGGCGGTAGAGGGCCGTCTTGCTGCCAGAATGGTACCAATGACCTGATTGGAAAAGCCCTCTTTTCTTAAACGGTCCCGCTCAACCTCCAGACGGCTAACTGAAGCCACTGAGGATTTGGATGCTGAAGCGGTCCCTGGGATAGCGAGATCCTATCCGGTGGGATTCTCCGGGGGGGGGGGCACAGACAGGTTGCGAAGGTCTGCAAACCATGGTCTCCTGGGCCAGTATGGGGTAACCAAGAGAAGTTCCGTCCTCTCATGAATCAGCTTTTGGATCACTTTGGGGATTAACGGTAGTGGGGGAAATGCGTATAGGAGCCCTGAGGGCCAAGGACAACGCAGGGCATCGTGATTCTCTGCCCCGAGTGGGGTACCTCGAGAAGAATCTCGGGATCTGGGCGTTGAGTGGAGATGCGAATAGGTCCACTAGAGGGTGGCCGAATATCACTGAGGCCTCCCTGAACAGAGAGGGGTACAGGTGCCATTCTGACTGGTTTACGGTGGTCCTGCTCAACCAGTCTGCCTGAATGTTTGAGGCCCCTGAGATGTGATCTGCCCTGATGGATAAGAGGTTTGTCTCCGTCCAGCGACAGAGGCGCTCGGCCTCCCTCATGAGCCGAATGGAATGAGTACCCCCCCGTCGGTTGATATGTGCCTTGGCCATGATGTTGTCCATCAGGACCAGGACGTGATGTCCGTGTACTTGAGGGATGAAACTGCATAGGGCCAGGTATACCATGTGAAGCTCCAGCCAGTTTATACTGCACCGTTGCTCGGTTGCTGACCAAATGCCCTGGGCTGAGAGCGAGTGGATGTGGGCACCCCATCCGGAAAGGCTGGCATCTGTTGTGAGGGTGACCCTCTGGGGCTCCTTGAAGAAATGTCCTCTGTTGATAGCAGGTCTGGTCCACCAAAGGAGGGATGCGAGAACCCTTGGAGAAACCTTCACCACGGTCCTTGAATTGCTTCTTCCGGATCGCTGATATGGCAGCAGGAACCACTGAAGGGATCTGGTATGCAGACGGGCCCAGGGAATAATGGACATGCATGAAACCAATTTGTCAAGCAATTTTGACAAGTCCAGTAATGTCGCCTTTTTAGCTCGTCTGATCTCCCTGACCGATTTCTGGATGCTGAGAAATCTTTCAGGGGAAAGGAAGACCCTTCCTTTAACTGAGTAAATCACTGCCCCTAAGTGTGCTATTCGAGTGGATGGAGAAAGTTGACTCTTTTCCCAATTCACAAGGAGGCTATGGGCCTGGAGAACAGAGAGGGTAGTTCTGGTGTCCCTTTCTGCTTGGCGTTTGGAAGGAGATAGGATGAGAATGTCATCCAGATAACAGTGAATACGGATGGGGAAATATCTAAGGTGAGCTGCTAGAGCTGCCAGGACCTTGGTAAAGGTCCTTGGGACCGAGGCCAAAACAAAGGGAAGGGCCACGTATTGAAAGTGTTGACCGTTATAGCAAAATCGCAGAAATTTGAAAAAGGAGGGCCGAATAGGGATGTGTAGGTATGCTTCTGAAAGGTCAATGGAGGAAAGCCAGTCTCCCTTTCTGATGCCCTGAAGAATAGACTGAAGTGTGTGCATTTCAAATTTATGCTGAACAATGTAATGATTAAGCCTCTTCAAATTTAGTATGGCTCTCCAACCTCTGGAGTGTTTGGGAACTATGAAGAGGTGAGAGTAAAACCCCCTTCCTCGTTGTGAGGACGGGACGGGTTGTATGGCCTTAATTTCAATGAGGTGTTTGATAGTGGCTTCTATTAGAATGCCACTTTAGGATAAAGTGCTCAGGGGGAGGGGACTGAAATTCAAGGGAGAGGACGAATTTGATGGTGTCCCTAACCCAGGCATCAGATGTAGATGATTCCCATTGGTCGGCGAAATATTTAAGGCATCCGCCAATGGGATAGGTAGTTAAGGACTTATCTGGGGCGCTGAAACGGCTTACTTCCTGCACCCCGGAAGGGTCTCCTGTAGTTGGCACCCCTTCTGTTCCTGTCACTCGTGTTGGTTCGGTCTTGAGGTTGAGCTGGCCAAAAGGGCAGGGCTCTCTGAAACCTGGGAGAGAAAGGTATCTGATAGGAGGTTCGAAAAGAACCCCTCCGAAAGGACTGGGATACTCTGGGTTCAGAGAAAGAGAGGGGAGAAATTTCTTCTTATTTCGGCTTTCCATTAATAAAGGTTCAAGGGCTGGACCAAATAGTTTGCCTCCTGAAATGGGAACAGAAGCCAATTTTACTTTGTTTTTAACGTCTGCCTGCCAATGTTTAAGCCAGAGCAGACGACAGCCTGTAACCTGAGATGATAGCCCTGGAGGAAAATTTAACAGAATGGTAGGTAGCGTCGGCCGTGAATTCTGCTGCAGCCATAAGCTTGGCAATGTCCTGGTGAGCCCTGGTGTTGGATGGAGGAACATGATGCTTTAATTGACGGAGCCATCTAATGGAAGATTGTGTAAAGAAGGATGCGGCCGTGGCTGATCGAATGGCCCAAGCATCGGATTGATGTGCCCAGCGTAGCGCCATTTCGGCCCGTTTGTCCTCCGGTTTTAGGGCCTCCAGCGCATCGCTTGGAGTAGAGGATGACGCTAGCCCCACTATGGGCTCGTCAACCTCGGGAGTTTCTAACAAGGTGGAAAACTCCGCATCCAGATTAAAGAATATCTTATCCTGACTGGAGGGGGCGGGAGACGCGCCTGTTGAAGCTAACTGTTTCGCTACCAAGTCAGAAAAAATGGGAGGCGTAGGGATAACTTTGGCCTCCACGACCGGTTGTTTGAAAATGGAATCCTCTGGATCTCCAGAGACTGCTGGGGAAGTATCAGAGGATGACTGAGACATCAAGCCAGAAATATTCTTTGCCTTGAACAATAAGGACATGAACAAGTGGGGTTTAAATAAGCCTACAAAGGCGGGCTGGTCAAGAGTAATACCCTCGTCCTCTGACATTTCTCCTTCCATTGGTTCCACCTCTGAAAGAGGTTCAGAGTAATGAATGGACCCCCTATCGGGTTCTTCCTCTTCCCTGAAGTGTTCTAGGCCTGTTTCCTCCTCCTCCTCCCCTTCTGGAAAGGGGATCTCCCTCTGGGGAAATACCTGCCCATGGTGAGGTTCCAGTCTGGGTAGAGACCTGCCAGAAACGGATTCGATGTCAGGAACCAATGAATGAAGGTCTGGCCTGGCCATCTGTTGGAGACCGTACGCGATTCCCTGGCGGATAGCCAGCTGCATCCATTCCCTTATCCTGTCTGGGATCAGGTCTGTGGATGGTTCTTCTTGGTGTAGGCCAGCAGCGGTGGGAGTAAATGTAGCCTCAGGTGTCCGGGTGGCTTGAAGGCTATGAGCGGGCGAGCTGCTCCTGGAGAGAGAAAACTGGTCTGGAGGAGAGGGGGGTTGAGATGAGGCAGATGGGGCAGGGAGAGTAAGTACTGGGGGTACAGATTGTGGGTCCCTCGATCGTTTATCAAATTCCTTCTCTAGCGCTTTGTGGCGCCTTAAGGCATCTCTCTGAGCAGCTTTGGATGACTCCTTAGCTTGCCTGCGCAAATGGTGCGTTTTTGATTTGGCCTTCAAAGAAGGTCCTTTGGAGTTGTCCTCTGCCATAATAAAAAGGAAACGTACAGTATAATAATAACTAATTAGGCGGTTGGCTCGCTTAGCAGTTCGACCTACAACAAGGCCGGATATCCTACAGTTGGACCATGTCCCCCTTTTGGAAAAAAAATTATTCTCTTGCTATTATTGACAATATTATTGTTGTTATTATTATTATTATTATTAATATAAATCTATCTATCTATCTATCTATCTATCTATCTATCTATTAATATTAATATTTATTTAAAGGGAATATGACCAATTAAGGTCTAACAGAATGGGGAAAAATAGGGATTAAAAAAAATTATTCTCTTGCTATTATTGACAATATTATTGTTGTTATTATTATTATTATTAATATAAATCTATCTATCTATCTATCTATCTATCTATCTATCTATCTATCTATCTATCTATCTACCTACCTACCTATTAATATTAATATTTATTTAAAGGGAATATGACCAATTAAGGTCTAACAGAATGGGGAAAAATAGGGATTAAACCCAATTGAAACGAAATACTTGAGGAAAAAACAGGAGATTAGCCAATGAGCCAAATGAATGCTGAGGCCAAAAAAGGGAAAAAAATTGGGCCTCCTGCAGCAGCCTCCCAGTCACAATGGGTGGTACTAGTGCTGCTGTTCTTCGCCTCTGAGCAGGCTGCGGAATAGCCAACAAGTAATGATAAGAGGCAATCGGACTAAGAGCCACAATGCCTCATCAATAAGGAGCTCTAAACAGGCCTGCCGGTCCTGCTTTGGGCCTCAGAAAGTCAACGCAGCGAAATAAAACGGAAAACAAAATGGCGACCGGCCACAAGGCACACCCAAAATGGCGTCCGGAAGCCGTTGCGAGGGCTCAGAGACAGGAATTAGCCTCCTCAAACACAAACAACCTCAAAGGAAACAAAAACGAGGGGCAGAAGGGAGGAAACTCTCCTTCTAATTCAGGCGTTCGTGGGGGGAAGGAACAATGGGGCGCGGATAATCGCGCAATAGACAAGCCGCTGCTTGTGATTAGAAACGGCTGTAAGGTAACGGCACGGAGCGGGGGAGGGCGCGAAATCGCTGAACTCCCCCGAATCTTCCCCGAGGAGCGGAAAAACGCTCCTCTAACAGCAAGGAAAAACGAACCAGTTGCGCAGGGACCAAGAATAAAGAGAAGAATCAAACCTGAAATAAATTTGCTAGATATCCTGAATCAGCCAAGGAGCTTTGCTAGATGCTGCCTGTCTCGCATGAAGGCTGAGCTAAAACTGGGGAATGCTACGGAGGAGTCACATGGAGGAGGAGGAGCGTTCCTCAATTATAGCTTAGCCTGGAGTGCAGAGACTAGAGCACCTCCCACGCTGGATGCTCGAAGCAGCTCTATGGAGAAATAAATGATTGTTTTTATAAAAAATCAAGAGTCATTATGTTTTTAGGTCTCTTCCCTAGGTTTAACAAAGTTGACAAACTGTCTCAAAGTTCTGCTAGAAATAATGGTAAATTTCAGACAATATTCACTGGGTCTGCTGAATCCTTGAGGAATACAGTAAGGATTTCACAGATCTGGCATGTTGAAAAGACAATGTACACAAACACAACTTGTACAGAAATTACTTAAAATGAAGAAGGTTCCACTATGATGAAGCCACAGCATATTGGAATAGCCAAAATTTACAAAGCTTGCTGCAACTTGCAAGTCAGAAATGCATGAAGCAATATTTGCCACCTTACTGTATGTACTGATCTTTCCCATGGGGTATTTTAAAATCTATCATCACGGATCTTTCCTTTTTTAATAATTGATTAAAAATTACAATCATAGTAAAAACTAATACAACTAAATAAATGAAAAGAAAATGAAAAAAATAAAAAGTGCAAAAAAGAAAATTATCTATAAACAAATTCACAAAGCCTTGTCATTTCAGTTCTGATGTCAACAAAAAGTCCATTAAGGGTTACCAGAGGTAACATCTCTTTTAACCTTGATCAAATAAGCCAACTTTATGTACCTTCCTTTTATTGAACAATCTTTATCTTTACTGCCTTCCAATAATGTCCTAGAATTTGATTTTTCATTTTTCTTTGTCCCATGTCACAAAATTCTTCAAAGTTTTAAAAGCCTCTTTTGTAAATCCAACTATACCAAAAGTGGCATGTATTTATGTATGTGTAAATTTCACACTATAAACACTGTTGAATCTTTGTAACTATTCTGAAGATAGAAACAAGGTATTTGTAAAAATATAACTGCAAAAATAAAGATGCACTAATTTTTTACTAATGTGATATGGTATTTAATAGATTGAACAGTAGTCTGAATACAATCCCTAGAAAATTGTAATTTTATTCATAATACGCATTAAAGATCACTTAATATTTCAAGAGTTAATACGAGATATACAGCTTACACTAAATCAGTGGTCGCCAATCAGTGGGCCGGGGACCACTGGTGGTCCGCAAGAAAATGTTGGTGGTCCACAGAGAAATGTCACTCCCAAAGCAATTAATCCAGGCTGCGTGGATTAAGGCAGCGCCACTCAAGGATGTGCCACCCACATGGCTTGTGGGAACACAAGGTTTGTGTTGCTTGCATTGCGAACATGAGTTAGTGAGGGGAGGGGGGAAAGGGCAGAGGGGAGGAACTTGCCCCACTGACCTGGTCTGGCTGCTTCTTTCCGCTTCTTTCTTCTGCTGCTTTTGGCTGCATGCAAGGAAAGCAGTAACAGTCTTGTCTCTCTCTCTCCCAAACTCCACCAGAAATGAGTCTTTGGGATCTTGCAAGGCATCCTGCTCCAAGAGGCTGCTCTGGCAAAAACTCATTTCTGGCAGAGTTTGGAGGACAGAAAGAAAGACTTCTGCTGCTTCCCTTGCATGAAGCCAAAAGTCTCTCTTTCTTCCCCTCACACTCCCCCTGAGAATGATTGATCGGTAGGAAAACGGGGTGGGGAATTTTCCTGAAAGACATTTTTTGGGATTTTCCCAGGGTCTCTGGTCCGCGGGATTTAAAATTATGAGTGTGGTGGTCCCTGAAGTTCAAAAGGTTGGTGACCCCTGCACTAAACTATCTTAATAGAAACTTAGATTCAGTTTGTTTATCTATTAAACACACCTTAACTGGATAATTAATAGCACCCCAACCAAAATTGTGTACCCAGAGTTTGTAAATTCAGTTCATATCTTTATGGTTTTTTAACTTTTGCATATCTAGGCAAAAAATTGTTATTTCACTCTTTTTTCCTCTCTATTACTACAAAGCTTTATGTGTGTTATCAATATCAATATTTCATTCACTGTATTTTTCGCACTATAAGACACCCCCCCCCAAGTAGGTGGAAAAGTCTGTGTCTTATAGCAGTGGTCCCCAACCTTTTTTGTACCAGGGACCAGTTTCAAGCAGAAACACTTTTTCAAGGACAGGTGTGTGTGTGTGTGTCTGAGTTTGGTGGTTTGCTTGCAGACGTTTCATTACCTGACTAGGTAACATCTAATGTTGTTACCTAGTTGGGTAATAAAACGTCTGCCAGCAAACCACCAAGTTCAGGGAGCGCCAATGCCTCCTCATTGCAAC
>BHEV01026863.1:0-10152 GCA_004319985.1 Emydocephalus ijimae | reverse complement strand
CCAGGGGCGAAAATATCGGCTGCGATCTCAGAGCCCCGAGATCACAGCTGTATCGCCGAAACGAAGCTCCGCCTTCTCCCGTTTTCACAGCAATATTTGTAGCCCTCCGTATGGCTGCTTGATTGTCCTCATATACTACAATGGAATCATTAACAGTTATTCCCAAATCCAATAACAACTGTTTATACAGAATTAAATCACTACATAATAAAGATAGATATGAAAATTCTGCTTCCATTGTGGACATACTTATGTGTTGCTGTCTAATTGACCTCCAACCAATCAGTGCTTTTCCTAACAGTATAGCCATACCTGAAGTTGATTTCCTAGTGTTTATGTCTGTTGCAAAACTTGCATCAGCATATGCACTTAAAATCAGATCATCTTTTGGCTCCAAATACAATGCATAGTGCATTGTCCTTTTAAGATATCTTAAGATACGCTTTGTCGCTTGCCAGTGTCATTCAGTGGGTTCAGCGTTGAATCTTGCCAATTGTTTAACGCCATAAGCAATATCTGGCCTTGACCAATTACTAATATACGATAAACTACTAATTAACGATTGATAGATAGTCTTATCGAATTTTGGACTTTGAGCATCAGTGTGGCCAAATTCCTGACTCATTGGAGTTTTTGCTGGTTTACAAAGTTCCATCTTGTATGTTTTTAGTAATTGATAAATCTTATCCTCTTGAGATATCTTATAGCCACCTTTGGTTTTATTTATTGTTAATCCTAGATACTGTTTTATCTCTCCTAATTGCTTTAATTTTATCCTCTTACCTAATAATGATATTATTTCAGTAGCTTCATTATTAGTTTTTGTAATTAAGGCAATATCATCAGTGAACAACAATAACAATGACACTATTCAATTTGTCTTTTTCTTAAATACACATGGATCAGCTAAACCTGCTTTAAACCCTATATTGTTTAACTCCTTAACAATATATTGGTTCCATTCGTAACCAGATTATTTTAATCGATAGAGATTCTTTTTAAGTTTCCAACAGTCATTATTCTTTTTATCATCCTTAATTCCTACAGGTTTCTTTAAGTATATAGTGTGCTGCAATGGTGCATGCAGATAGGTAGTTTCTCCATCTAAATGATTTATGATATAGTTCTTTTTAGCTGCCCACACTAAAGCTGCTCTCAAGGTTGTTGCCTTTAGATTCAGTGCAAATACTTCATCATAATCACATGCAGTTTGATTAAATCCTTGAGCTACCAACCTAGCCTTATGGGTAATAGTCCCACTTTTACCAGTTTTTAATTTAAATATCCATTTACAGCCAATGGACTTTTCACCTGGAAGTAATTTAACATTTTCATAAACTTCCATTTGTTTCAATGAATTTAATTCCTTCTCCATCGCTCTATGCCAATTTTCTTGATCCTTTGCAGGATACATTCTAAGTTCTTCAACAGTAGTTGGAACTTTACTAACTTGGCAAACTACACTTGCTTGGTACCTGTCAGGTGGTCTGGTTTCACGTGT
Source organism: Emydocephalus ijimae (assembly GCA_004319985.1). Classification (NCBI taxonomy): domain Eukaryota; kingdom Metazoa; phylum Chordata; class Lepidosauria; order Squamata; family Elapidae; genus Emydocephalus; species Emydocephalus ijimae. Next base: position 8,651 of record BHEV01026863.1, on the reverse strand, counting down.
TGAACGTCTAGGTATTACAGGGCTTACAGGTGGACTTTCATGTACTACTTGTTCCTGGTTATCTATTTCTTCCTGTTCACCTATTTCTTCCTGTTCTGGTCCTATGTCTCTTCCTGTACTTCCTCTTTAATTGTACTCTTATTATTACTAATATGTTGTTTTGGTCTTTTGTGGGTTTCTATGATTACATCCTTACTTGAATCTTGCTTCAGTTTTTCCCATCCTACATGTTCAAGGAATTGTGCACTAGCACTACAGTAAATTCTAGACGTACCTTTTTCCCAGAATCTGTATGATTTGTGATTAGATTCATAACCTACAAAGAATAACCTTTTAGCCCTATGCTGCCCCTTATGTCTCAGTTGTGTAGGAATATGCACCCATGCTGGTGCTCCAAATGTGTGCATGTAGCTTAGGTCAGGTTTTCTACCATGCCACCGTGTGAATGGTAATTCACCTGTTGTTGAGTTAACAACATTATTCAATATATGATTACCACACATTATTGCTTCTCCCCACAAAGTTTCAGGTAATCCTGAATCTGACAAGGTAGTATGAGCCATTGCCTGTATTGTTTGGCCTCGTCTTTCAATAAAGGAATTATGTTGTGGCCTATATGGTGCAGACTTTTTATGTTCAACACCTGCCATCTTCAGTCTATTTTGGAATTTATTATTTATAAATTCTGTACCATTATCAGTTACAAGAGTTACAAGTTTCCTTTTAGTTTTTCTTTCTGCAAACTTCAACCAATTAAAGAAATTTTGATATGTTTCTGTTTTACTCTTCATTTAATAACAGAAACCATATCTAGAATAATGATCCATTAAACTTAACATATAACGAGCACTTCCCACATTTGGTTTTTTAGGACCTATAATATCAGCAAATACGACCTCTAGAGGCTCTTTAGTTTTAAATACATTAATTCTATTTGCTGGTATTACCTTGCTCTTTTCTTGACTGCAAGCATTGCAGTGCAAATACTTACTGCAAGGCTTCAGTTTTATACCTTCAGACAGTTCAATGTTTGCTTCAGCATTTTAAAATTTGTATGCCCTAAATGTCTGTGTAACAAATGTATGCATTCATCATGAGGTTTAACGTTATTATACACTGCGTTGGCTACCTCTAATTGATTATCATTTAACACATACAATTCACCTTTTAAAGTTGCAGTCACTTTTTTACCTTCCTTTTCTATTATGCAGTTTTCTCCCCTAAAGGTAACTACATAACCTAGTTTAATCAAAACTCTAACCGAAAGCAAATTAAACTTAAGTTGTGGTACATATAACATTTTTACATTTTCTTTTATGCAAGAACAATGTGCAATACCTTCACCTTTTGCTTTCATTTTCCAGCCATTAGCTAACGATATCTGTTGTGAACTCGTGGACATCTTAACAAATCTTTTCTTATCTTTCGTTATGCAGTGCGATGCTCCACTATCTACAACCCATAAATTATTATTCACAGTTTCGTTGCTATACATGGCTAACTCTAAGCATTTTTCATCCTTTTGATGCCTTTTAGCATTCTGGCTGGCATTGTGGCATTTTCCTTTCTTGCAGAATCTAGTCAAATGTCCTTTTCCTCCACAATTAAAACACTTTCTAATTGTATAGGCTGTCGAAGATAATTTGTCTTCTTGTGGTTGTTCCATTCTGAGTTGATTCCTTTCAAGCCTTCTCCTGGCTTCTTCAATTAATCTGCCCGTAATGTCAGTTAATGTGAGGTTATCTTTTGGCAGTACTTCCAGTGAAGTTACATAGTCGTCATAGCTCTGATGTAGTTCTGTGAAGATAAGTTCTTTTTCATGCAGTTCCTGAAAAATTCTCTTCATCGTGTTTATATGAGTCAACATGTCTCCATTCTTTTGAAGATGTGTTCTGAACAGTTTCTGTGTAAGATTTATATGTGCTCCTACACTGTCTAGAACATAAATCTTCTTTAAATTCTCCCAACATTTTGCAGCTGTTTCTTCTCCATGAATATGGACATGCTGCTGGTCACAGAGTGTCAGTCCTATTATACAGAGAGCTTGCTCATTCTTCAGTTGATATTCTTGTATTTTCTGAGCATCATTCTCATCCTCTGGATCCCAAGCATCTACCTCTGGTGGGTTTTGAATTATATTCCACAAACCTTCCCTGCGTAGAAGTAGGCTGCATTTCATAGACCATGAAACATAGTTTGTTCCATCTAGTTTGGATATTAGAGACAAACTTGGTAAATTGACTTGTGCCATCTTTCTCTGGATATTAAACTACAATTAATAAAACACAGCTGTCTGTTTACAATGTTGTGTAACTACACAAACTCTCACTTTATATAAGCCTGTTATATCCTGGTTAGTCTGACTGTGCAGCTGGCCCATAACCAGTGTTAAGGATACACCCTAGCAGAATCTGCACGGCAGTCAGGCAGTCAGGCAAATATGTGAGATAAACGTTTTTGTAGCTTACATTCAGTAAAACAGATACACTGTGCTAGTTAAATTGTTTATTCCAGTAAGAGTTTTATCATAGTCAAACAGTCCATATATCATTCACTAGTTCAGTCCATTTGGGGATTATTCAGTTGCAAAGTCCAGTGTCGAAAAAGAGGTCAGTAAACCAACAAATATCAGTCCAGTAATATATCTTTTCGCAGTAGAGATATGAAGAAATCAAACCTCCTTTCTTCCTTATACAGCAGCAGCAGCAGCAGGGAACACGCAGTTAACAAACCATCAATCCATCATTGTCAGCAAGCAATTCAGTAAGCCAGTAATCAATCAAGTTCTCTTGCTCCCTCTTATGGCGGTTTTACAGCCGCACCCAAAATTACATGCTTTGCAGTTTTAAAGTGACACACACTTAAACTCACTATCATAGTTTATATATATTATTTTACCCAAACTATGTTAGGTAACCTTGTTATTCCTAACAATCTTTGCTGACCGGGACAACTAACCATGAAAGTACTCTGGAATTTGAAACTTGCTAAAGAAACTTCATTTCCAGAACGTGTCAAACGGCGAATGTAATTAAAGGAAAAGCTTTTTTTTTCTTTTCACTCTCCTTCCGAACGTGGCAGCAATAGAATCTTAAGAGAAATCAGAAAACCACATTGGAGGTATGGATTTCTGAACATTTAAAGGAAAATTGTTGCTGTAAGTGGGAAGGGAGAGGAAAAAAAATTGAAGCAGAATTTGAAAAAGGAGGAGATTGCCTAGAATTTTAAAGAGCTTCTAAAAGATATGGCTTCTAAAAGATATACCTTAATTGGAACTCTTTGATCAAACAACCCCAGAAAGAGAAATGGAAGAAAGAAAAAAGCATTAAAATAAATAGTTTATTTGGATTCTCTGGTGACTTTGAAATTTTTGGGAATTATTCTTGATTAAAAACACTCGGGTGGTTGTTTTGGAAAAAAAAATTCTCTTCATGATGGCATCGCTTGTGGATGAACTAAAAATTGAATATAAAAAATATAAAAAAGAAGAACAAGATGGGAAAGATACTTTGGGCACTCTTTTTCAATTTCTAGAAATGGCGGTATGCACTTATGAAAAATTGACTGCGCAGCAGGACGATTAGGACAAAGAAGAAGAAGCCATCTTTGAACAAATGGTTCTATTTGGGGAGGAGGAGAAAGAGGAAAAGAAAAATGGGATTTTAAGGCTTGAAAAAACAACCAAAAAAGATAAAAATTAGGTGAAAGGTGGATATAAGGTTAGAAAACAACAGGAAGGGGGAAAGCAGAAGAAGAAAAGGGAGGAGGAGAGACAAAAGGGTAAAAAGGGCATGGAGAAGAATAGGCAAGAGAGAAAGGAGGGGATGAGAAGCCTTAATGGTGGGAAGCAAGATTTAAAGAAACAAAACTCATTTAGAGACAATGGGTAAATTTAATTGAAAAAAGGGACTCTGTAAGGTACATAAGATTGTGTTTTTATATGTGTATTTAGAATAAAATGCTTAAGATATAAATGAGCATTAATATGTATGATTAGTTTCTTAATGGCATTGATAATGGTTTTATATGCTTTTTCTTTGTTATTGTTGTGTTTTTTCCTTTTTCATAAAATTCATTGTGTAATTTTAGAATGTACTAAACAGAATCCCAATATAAGTTAAGTGTTATATTAAGTATTATTAAGCTAGGGGAAAGAGTTAAAGGCGTCATACTCCAATCAGTGTACAGGAGAAGTTTGTTTAAAGAGAAAAGATGAATGGATAGCTGGAAATAGAACAGACAAAGAATGATAAGTATTATGAATTGAACTGAGATGAGATAAATAAAATAAAACTAAGAAAGATGAAAGAGGGAAGAAGCTATATAGAAAATTGAAAATGGTAATAAGATATGGAATGGTATATAAAGTGAATGTGGATTTTGAATTTGTGTCTGTGTGAACAGTTTTAACCCGGGGTCAGGCAACTTTCAAAAAAGATGTTGCATGTTTTTATGTTTTATGTTTTGTTTGTTTGTGTATTGTTTTTGAAAAGCAAAAAAAAATTAATTAGAAAGAAATATAATTTGGATAATAGAATGAAAAGGAGAAGTTGGGATAAGATACGAAGCTGAACAGATAATGTAATTATATATATTATAATTTGGAATTATTTTGTATGTTCTATTGGTTTTTTCAGAAAAGATCTTTTATGTTATTATGCCTTGTTTGTATGTGTATTGTTTTGTAAAACTAATAAAATTTGTCTTAAAAAAAAAAGCTTCTTCAGTTCAGAACTTCATTTGGTAGTCAATCCTTGATTGATTCCCCTTCTTGATTGACAAGAAATTAGAAATGTCTTGCCTGTTTTGACGTGAGTTCCTTCGAACATTTACTGAAAAGTTGTTGGATACAAATTTATTTATCAAAATATTATGGATTTCATCAAAAGTGGAAATGAGTCTACAAAAATTGACAAATCTCAGTGGAAAATTATTTTGCTGGTTTTTTTTTTTCTGATAACACTAACCGACAAGCTTTGTTCAAGGTGTGTGTATGGTGTGTGTGTGTGTGTGTGTGTTTAATTTTGATGGCATAGTTGTGGCCATCATCTTGTTTCTTTTTAGCCTCCATCTTTGACAAGTCTAGGTTTGCCTCATTCATACATGAGTATGATCTCACAATGCATGAAGAAAAGGACAGGTTTTGAGTTGCTATGCCATAATGTTGCTTTTATTGTTTTGCTACTGCTCCCCTTCATCAGAAGCTATTTGTTCTGTCCATTTGGAACTGTTTTTTTTTTTTTAGTATTTTATTATTTATTTGATTTGTCAATCGTTTACAAGATGCAGGTATAAGAATAAATATAGTTTTGAATACATGAGATAGATACTTATAAGAAAAATAAAAAAAAACAATAGGACAGGGACGGTAGGAACGATTGGTGTGCTTATGCACGTCCCCTACAGGCTTCTTAGGAAGGAGGTGAGTTCAATAGTAGACAGTCTAAGGTTAAAGTTTTGGAGGTTTGGGAAAGAAAACACAGAGTCAGGCAGAGTATTCTAGACATTGACCATTCTGTTGCTGAAGTGGTATTTTCTGCAGTAAAGTTTGGTGCGGTTAACCTTGAGTTTGTATCTATTGTGTGCTCTTGTGTTGTTATGATTGAAGCTAAAGTATTCATTTGCATGTAGGACATTGCAATGTATGATTTTATATACTATATTTAGATTGGAGGCGGCGTAGTTCTAGGTTTTCTAGGTCTAGAGTTTCAAATCTGGTGGGATAAGGTATTGTGCAATGAGTAGAGGAGCGGAGAACTCTTCTTGTGAAATATTTCTGGACTTTTTCAATTGTGTTAATATCAGATACATGATATGGGTTCCAGACTGATGAGCAGTATTCAAGTATAGGTCTAGCAAATGCTTTGTATGCTCTAGTTATTAGTGTGATATTACCAGAGAAGAAATTACGTAGGATTAGATTAACAACTCTTAATGCCTTTTTGACTATATAGTTACAGCGGGCTCTAGCACTTAGATCATTTGAGATGAGTACTTCAAGGTCCTTGACAAGTTTGGATCCTCAACAAGGTCTTGACGATTTAGCTTATATTTTATTTTCTGATTTGTTTTCTGCCAATATGTAAGACAGAGCAGTTATTTGTTGAGATTTGAAGTTGCCATTTGCTTGACCATTCTGATACATAGTCAAGGTCTTTTTGAAGGGTAGCAGTATTTTCTGTGGTGTTGAATAGCTTTACATCATCAGCAAAGAGAATGCAGTTGCTCTTAATATGATCACAGAGGTCGTTTATGTAGAGTATGAAAAGTGTTGGTCCTAAAACACTGCCTTGGGGGACACCACTGTTGATAGGTACAGAATTTGATAGGATGCTCCCAATTTTGACGATTTGTTATCTATTTGACAGGAATGCTTCTATCCAGTTATGTAGGTGTCCAGAGATACCATAAGATTTTAGTTTTAGTCATAGTTTTTTGTGTACCACTGAATCAAAGGCTTTAGAGAAGTCTATGTAGATTGCGTCTATTGCTTTGCCCTGATTTCTGCAGTGCATGGCTTCATCTGACATAAAACCTAAAGTCCAGAAAGGGAAAAGTCCACACAACTTCTGTTTGGGATGAATGAGAAGTTACCCTGGTTCCCTTTTTGATCAAGCAGTCTCCCTCCATCCCATCAACAAAACATGAACAGGTTGAGGTTTAAAAAAATGAAAGTGAAACTGTTAAGTCAGAGGCCTCTATAAGTAGCTTTCAAAAGAATAAGTGCAATTAAAAATAAGAGATATTACCTATAAATTATTAGGGGGAGTGTTGTGAATGAATAAATGTTAAATAAAGTTATCTTGAGCTTGAAGTCAAGTGCAGGGTTCTGGCCCTGCACTTCTGATTGACTGATTAATGGCAGGATCAGATTGGTCCGTTCAGGAGAATCTGATTGGCCATTAACGGGCCATTCACATTGGTTAACGGAGCTAGCGCTCCTGGTTTGCTATTGGTTAAATAGTTAATAGGGTTGCCTATAAAAGGAAGGCTATAGCAGCCATCCAGTTTGAGCTGTCACACCATGTAAATAACGAGTTGAAGTTCACCGTTTCAACGGCTTGTGTCCATTCTTTCTCGCCCATGCTCCAAACTTAACACTGGCGACGAAGGTGGGATATGGAGATGTCAGAGCTGATTGAAGAAAGAAGAAAATAACCAAGCACGTGATTGACAACGCACAATGGCAGAACCATTTCCAGCGGCGTCATACCACCCGCTCCGTTCGACCCAGCGCAAGAGGACTGGGAGTCCTACATGGATTGTTTCCAAATGTTCTTAGAAAATAACAATTTGAAGGATGCCACAACCGGGAAGAAACGGGCGGTATTCCTAATGCATTGTGGGCCAACCGTATTCAAGATGGCCAAGGCTCTGGCGAAACCAGCTGAAGTGAAGGCTATGGACTGGGACGTCCTCGAACCCCTACTGACGGCCGACTATACACCGACCGTACCAACGTTTGTAAGGTGGCACGAGTTCTACCAAAGAAACCAGCAGAAAGGAGAGAGTGTTGCCAATTTTGTCGCAGACCTCCGAAACCTGGGAGGCCTCTGCGGGTTCGCTGACCTGGAAGAGGCTTTGAGAGATCGAATAGTCCTGGGACTAGATGCACTAAACGTACAGAGTAAGCTGATGGCGAAAGGCGACATCAGCCTTGCTGATGCCATCGCTGATGCTACTGCAGCAGAAGCAACCAGGAAGTCGGCTGCCCAACTACGTCGAAACCGCACTCCGGTACACCAACTGACTGGCGAAATTTTACCCAAGTCAGAAGGACAGCTTCTGATGACCCACCATGAGGACCTCTCTTCATCGTCAGGCAGCGACGAAGAAGAAGTCCATCGATTGCGGTCCGATCGGGACCAGTACCCGAAGTCCCTACACCCATGCGCTGGCTGTGGGGCCAACCATTCCAGGTCCGAATACAAATTCCGCGATGCACTCTGCCATGAGTGCGGGAAGAGAGGCCACATCGGACGGGTCTGCCAAAGCTTACAAGGATGCAGCCAGGCCTCAAAGGGGGCTAACTATCGCAAATCGACAGGAAACCGTCCTGTAAGGTGAGAACCAGTAAACCACTCCTACAGAAACCGAACCTTAAATCGCCCCACAAAACGAGAAGAGGCTCACCAAACTATCACTATTGGTCATGCCTCTTCCTTGGATGCCAAGAAAATCCGAATTACAGTGGCTATCGAAAATCAGCCTTGCCAAATGGAAGTCAACTCGGGATCATTCCTCTCGATGGTTTCCTGGAGGACCCTAAAGCAACTTATCCCTACTATCCAGCGCCAAGACCTCCGTTCCCAAAGACTTATCCTTAAAGACTATCAGGGGAATCGGATTCCAGTCGTTGGATTCACCCCGGAATAAAGAACCGCACGGCGTACTTACCTCTGACTGTGATCGACAAAGATCGGCCTAGCCTGCTAGGCCTCCAATAGTTCATGCCAANGGACCTCGTCCATGAATTCAGGGACGTCTTTGCAGAAAAGCTAGGCGAGTACAAGGGGACCCCAATATCGTTCAGCCTTAATCCAAAAGTAGCTCACATCCACCTCAAGCCTCATCGAGTCCCATTTGCCCTAAAGCCGAAAATCGATGAACAGCTTGATAAGTTAATAGCCCAGGGAGTGCTAGAGCCAACC
>BHEV01026859.1:0-40039 GCA_004319985.1 Emydocephalus ijimae | reverse complement strand
GAGATAAACCATGCCCAGATTCTCTCTTTAAGTTTCAGCCCTCAACTCAGCTCTCATTGGCTGACCTTGTTACTAAGCTCTGTTCCAATTCATGAATATACTCAGATACTGAACTCCCAGCCTTTGCATCAGCAGCTTTGGCCAGAAACACACAAATTCCTCCAGTGAACTGTTTCTCACATTGACAACTTTGAGAAGTTGTCCTAGAATTCTTAGCTTTTACCTTAAAGTTGCCAAGACTGAAAAAAACACTGATCTAGAAGATCAGGCTCTTACAAGGAACAGGGGTCAGCAAAAGAAAAAATATCTGCATCCCATTAACTTTGTTTGTTTCTTTGTTTTTTCTCATGGAATAGGTATGCTTGAAATACTATGAGTATGAGTTCATGGAACTGGCTTGCCAGTGTCCGGCAGTCATCTGCTGTAGATGTGCCCCAACACAAAAGGCTCAAATTGTACGCTTACTCAAGGAGAGAACTGGGAAGTTGACCTGCGCAGTAGGTAGGTGTTAAACCTCACACAGGTGACAACAAGGAACCAAAGATTACACATACTTCATGTAGTATCTTTTAGGCTATTCTTGGGGTATCTATAGATCGGGGTCCCCAACCCTCAGGCCATGGCCCACCACTGGGCCATGGGTTATTCAGAATTGGGCCACGAGACTTCTGGTTTGCCAGGTTTCGGTGGCGGCAGGGATTCGCGTTTCAGTGTGATCCCTGTTTGCGCTAGCCATCTTGGTGCCTCCGATTCCGATGGGTCTGGAGGATAAGGCTGCCCCATAGAGGCAGCCGAAGATAGGGGGAGCCGGATAGGGGCTTGGGGGTGTCGCAGACCCCCTCCCCACCCGGCAAAGCCTCCTTTTCTCAAGACGGAGCGGCGGTCAGTAATGGCCGCCACAAAGAAGCCAGCAACTGGATAAGAATGTGCAGGAGGAAGAAGGAGAAAGTTTTGAAGTGAAAGTTCTTAGGCTACCGGGACTTCAAGAAATATCTAATATCCTGAAAATCACGATTTTTTGAGTGATACATTGTTTCCAGAGGAGATTCTAAAGGCGGAGAATGGAGGTGCTGAAAGGGAAAGTTTACTCTCCTTCTCTACGGACTTAGCAAATGGCACTGAAAAAACTGCTTTTCTAAAGAAGGTAAAATTTAAAGCTCTTTGTTATAAGTGGGAAGGGAGAGGACAAAAAAAAAAACCTATATTAAGATCTTGTTGGAGAAGATGCCTTGAAGATTTTAACTGCAATAAGGCTTTAAACTACACACTGTTTTTTTTTTTTAATTGATATTACCCCATAAAGGAAAGAACTTTCTGCTCTGTTTGGATGCTTGATGACTCTGGGACTTTGGGGAACTGTCTTTTAAGTTTTGAAACATCTTGGTTGTTTTAAGAAGAAGAGGGGAAAAAAAGAAGAAGAAAGGTTTATAATGGCTTTATCTATTGATGAACTAAGCAAGGAATATGGAAAAATAAATAAAGAAAGAAAGAAAGAAAGAAAGAAAGAAAGAAAGAAAGAAAGAAAGAAAGAAAGAAAGAAAGAAAGAAAGAAAGAAAGAACTCTTTGGGAGATATCTTTCAATTTTTAGAAATGACGCTTGCTACTTACCAGCAAATACAACAACAAATGGAGGAAGCAGAGGAAGAAAAAGAAGAAGCCATTTTTAATGAATTAAAAAATCGGACTAAGAAAGAAAAGAGAAAGAGAGGAAGGAAAATGAAGGACTTAAGGTAAAAAAAAACACCCAAGAAAGATTAAAATGAGATGCAAAATCAATACAATGTTGGAAAGCAAAAGAAAAGAGGAATACAACAGAGAGGGGAAGCTAAAAAGGCGGAGGTTAGGAGAGGGGGCGGTAAAAAGACTAAGTGGGATAAGAAAGGAAGGGAAAAGGGGGGGGAAAGCCACAAAGGTATAAAACAAGATGGGAAAAAGCAATTTTTTTTTATGGACAAAGGGTAATTTATAATTTGATTCTGCAAAATTACATGAGATAGTATTGTAATACTTGTATTAGAAATAGAAATTAGAATTTTATAAGAACTAATAAAATATTGAAATATTAAAATGCTTTAATAAAATATTAAAGGGAATGTTTAGAATATAGAGTTCATTGGCTATTGGGTTAATGTTATTATAAACTTATTGTTGTAGTATTAATGATAGAGTTTAATTTGTTATTCTCTTAATGTTATCATAATTTTATTTTTTTTTTCTCTTTTTTACTTTTTTAGTTCAAAACGTATTATTTAAAAGGTATTAAAAAGTTAGAATGGTAATTATGTACTTAATTATTTTATAGATTTATTATTCTCTTTTTTTTCTCTTTTTTTTGTTTCTTTAAAATTTAATAGGTAGAATGTACTAAGCAGAATCAGATTGGGATCTAGGTATTACTTTAAATGTCAATTTAGGGGATAGAAAGGCATCATACTTCGATTAGTGATTCCAGGAGAAATCTTTTTTCTTTTTTATAAATTAAAGAGAATGAGATAAATGGATAATTAAAAGAATGGACAAAAGATACAAATATAATTATTTAAAGTAAGATGAAATAAATAAAATAGAAATAAGAAGAGTGAAAAGCGGGGTGAAGTTATATAGAAGATATAGAATGGTAAACAAGATATGTAATGATATATAAGATGAGCATGAATTTAATTGAAGTCCGTACAAAGAGAGGTAATCTGGGGCCAAGCCATTTTCTAAAAAGAAGTTTTATGTTTTTGTGTTTTGTGTGTTTATGTTTGATTAAGAATTAATAAAACCTTGGAGGAATGTTAGATGAGAATATTTGTAAACAAGTCAGATGGAAATATAAATATGATGGCTATAAAATAGATAAATATAGAAAAGAAATGTAATTGAATAAAAGAAGTAAAGAGAAATAATGAGAAATTTGCTAAAAGATATTTATGTGTCTATAAGGAAATGGGATAAATTAGAACTATGCTGTATAAAATAATTTTTTATCTGCCTTGTAAAAACTCAGTGGAAAGAGGTTTTATGTTTGCAATGTTTAATGATGTTTTGTTTGTTTTTTTAAAACTAATAAAAAAATTTGTTTCAAAAAAAAAAAAAAAAAGAATTGGGCCACGTGAGGGGCTGACCAGAACGCACTGGTGCAGCTCTGGTGCAGCTTTTGTGAGCATCTGGCCAGCAGGCGCTCACACATGCCAACCCACCACTTGTGCAAGTTGAGCTGCACACATGTGCATCAGCCCACCGCCTGCGCAACCCATTCCTCCCCCCCACCCGTCAGGCCACCAAGTCACCAAGGTTGGGGACCGCTGCTATAGTTTATTGTTAATTACACTTTTCAAGACTTCAAGAAGAATGTCTAGTTCTCATTTACAATGACCTCATTAAAGGGTCATTTTCTTTCTAGTTTCTGGCCACCAGGGCTGAAGTATCCAATTCATAGGATAAGCTATCAATGGATTGTCCTTCAGTCTTTCAGTTATTTCTTCTTACTTTTACTTTCCAGCCTCCCTGCAATCTTTCATAGTAGGGATTCTCCAGCTGGATTCTCTAGTTTAGCATCTTTTTTGTATATTGGTTCATCATCACAGAGAAAAAGCTGTGATATAAACATTGCACACCTATGGGTTTTCCATTTCTCTGAGGTTTTTTTAATAAAGGTTAGAGTTTCTGAAGGAAAGCAAATCCATGGATGTAGCTATGAGGCAGCCCTTTCCATGCAAGTGTAATAAGCTGGCACAAAATAAAGAGAGAATTGGAAGGGATCATTGAGTCTAAGCTCCTGATCACTTGCAGAAGAGTAATTAAACCATTCCATCATAACTACAGACATTTTGGTGTTATTGAAAGAGATCATCATGGAGAAAATCTGTGAGATTGCTAAGAGTTGACAGTAATTTGATGGCTCTTAATCAATTGAGTTTACAGGTAGTCCTCAACTTACAATCACAGTTGGGATCAGAATTTCTGTTGGTAAGCAAGGCAGTTGTTAAGTGGGTAATGCCTTATTTTATGAAGTTTCCCCCCACAGTTGTTAAGGAAATTACTGCAATTGTTAAGTGAATCACACATTTATTTAGATAACCCAGTTTCCCCCATTGACTTTGCTTCTTGGAAGCAGGCTGGGAAGATCACAAATGATGATCACATGACCCTGGGATTCTGTAACCATTGTAAATTGAGAAGGGCTTGAATTTTGATCACATAACCGCAGTCAAAACAGTTGTAAGTACAAGGACCAGTTGTAAAGCACTGTTTTCAGTGCCATTGTAACTTTGAACAGTTATTGAACTAATGCTGCTGTTCTTGTAGCAAGGCATTATTATTGTCCTAAATCTCCTTAATTTTTTTTTGCATTTTCTACAACTGCAGCTCCAGCTCCTTCCCCCAGAATTTGTGGGTTTGAATTTTAGCCACCATGTTTTATTACCTCTGCTTTTCTTGAAAACAGGCACCGTGAAACATGTTCTGCTCTTTTATTTAGTTATTCCACTTGCTTACTTTACACCTCATGATACTGAGAAAAAAAAACATAGCATAGTTAAAACGTGAACAGAGACAGTGAAACTTATATTGAATGACCTGGAATAATTGTCCAAAGAAATGCTAAACTGCTAGTGATATTACAATATCCCTCTTTGTGTTTTTTTTTTTTTTCATTTTATGTTGCATGTATAATGAAGCTCTGGAATCCATTATTGTAACCATTCAAAAGGATGTCACTGCCAGCTAGGAACTCTACAGCTAAAATGATTTGTCTCTTTATGGTTAGCTATAGCAGACCAAGTAAAACCTAAGCAGATCCAGTCTTGGCTAAGCAAAGAGAACTGGAACTGGCTTTCAACCAGAAAGAAAATGGCAAAAATGGGATGTTTTTATGATTCAGTGCTTCCACCATTTGCCCTGTGTGGCTTCCAGATAACTTGTGAACTTAAGCCAGATGTGTTTCAGATGTCTCCATCTCATCCCATGGGGAAAATTTTGTGTTTCTTTGTCTCTCTGAAGGTGTGTGTATGCTTTGTTTCTTTTTTAAGTTCACCTGCTAGTTGAAATTCATTGGCTTGTGGTAATGAGCTGTTTCATTCACCAGATGCATCCAGATAAACTTGAATGTTCATGCACCCAACTTGACTCTATGCCCATCACTTGGGCTTGCCCTTGAGGTTATACAAAAGTACTACAACAGTCCTGGAAGCATTCCCATGTTGGAACTGTCCCTTTGCAGCAACACAGTGTACTTTATGCCCAATTAGACTGAAAGTGTTGGTTTTAATACCAGGAGCGGTTCCAAACAGAGCTCATTTTACAGCTGTCTCACATAAATTTACAGTGTTGACTCGGGAACGGTTTTCCATTTATAATTCCCCATGTTTCTCATCATGGCTTCTTTTTACCTTGATAAGTCCTGTAAATGGAAACATACTGCAGAATAGCTAGGAATCGTATTTCATTGCTAGCATTCTAAGCCACTCAACTGAACTTCCTTGATTTTGTGTGTTACAGGTGATGGGGGAAATGATGTCAGTATGATTCAGGAGGCAGACTGTGGTGTTGGTGTCGAAGGAAAGGTAAGCCAAAGCATGATGTTTAGTTTGAATGAAACAGTCCTAATGATAATGATTTCAGGAGAGAGAGCTTTAGTTCAGTGGATAGACATAAACTCACAATAAGAGTATCACTAGAGCTGTGGTGGCACAGTGGTTAGAATACAGTACTGCAAGCTACTTCTGCTAGCAGCTGGCTGCAGTTTAGCTGGCTCACCAGGCTCAAGGTTGACTCAGCTTTCCAAGGTGGGTAAAATGAAGACCCAGATTGTTGGGGGCAATATGCTGACTCTATAAACCACTTACAGTGTAAAGCACTGTGAAGTGGTATATAAGTCTAATTGCTATTGCTGTCATCTGATTTATGAAACAGAACCTTGGAAGCTCACTGGACAAATTGTTTCTTTATTCATCAAAGACCCTTCTCCTTCTTTGACCATAGTTGCTTATTCCCTTCCCCTGAGCCTACAGATGTGATGTGGTCCCACTCACAGATTTGGTGGCTGTCAAGCTTTTATGCTTTTAGCTCCAATTTAAGACATATCCTTTTGATTACATTGTCATCCTGCATTGTCATCTGGTCTGATTTTATTCCTAACTGGGGCATTATTTTCCCTCTTATCCAAAAGAATGATTTTGAGATAGTCATGACATCCTTAACATGCAGTGAGAGCTGTGATGGCATCACATGGGTCATTATATCAAACTGGATTGACTTTAATGCCCACTTGATTCACTAACAACTGCAATGATTCACTCAAGGATCATGACCAAATAAGATCGTGAAAATCAGGCACAACTTCACTTAACTGCCATCTTGCTTAACAACAGAAATTCTGGTCCCAATTGTGATCATAAGTCAAAGACTACCTGCAAAGAAAAAGATGTTATGTTATAAATAAATAACGATAAATAGAAGTACTGTGTTTCCCCGAAAATATGATCTACCCCAGAAGTAAGTCCTAGCTTGATTTTTACAAGTGTGCCCAATATAAGCTCTACTCCCAAAATAATCCCTAATTAAGACCCCACCCACTCCATGGGGTCTTAATTAAGCTAGGGTGGGGATGGGGGGTGCTGCCCTACTTACCTTCGGACAGTTGCATCTAGGCCTCACACACCCCAACGCCTGCCTTGCTGGCCCATTTCTTCTGCAGCTGACGAGGCTGGCAAGGCTTTCCTGAAGGCCTCTGCAGCCAATAACAGAGCTCCAGATCTATCTGTAGCTCTGTTATCAGTTGCAGGAGCCTTTAGGAAAGCCTTGCAGCCACAAAAGGAATTCCTGAAGGTCTCTGACAGCAAAAAAGAGGCCAGGGGCAACGCACGCAAGTGAGGTGAGTCAGTTGACCACCACCACCCCAAAAATAAGACCTAGTGTCTTTTTGAGTGACAAAAAAATATAAGACAGGGTCTTATTTTGGGGAAAACATGGGTAGAAAACTGAAAATTATTTTGTAGATGCCTCAGATTTCCTAAGGCTACATTCTGCATGTAGATTACCTGGCAGTAAACTCTACTAAACACAGACTCTGAATAAGCTTCATAGAACAGTACAGTAAATCAATCAGACACTGGTTTAAAAAAAACCCTTGCTCTTTTGACCTCTTCACTTCTCAATTTTAAAGGTGAGAGAGCACATACCATGTTCCCAGAGGTAAATGCCTGATTTAAGTGACCTTATGTGCTGATCAAAGGAGAACAGGCTACTGTATACAACTAGAATGATGCTTACTTTTGTGGCAGGAGAATTCTGGGTTTTGTAATGATGGAGGGCCTTGATATTTTTGTTTCATGGTATTCCTAGGAAGGAAAACAAGCTTCTCTTGCAGCAGATTTCTCCATCACTCAGTTTAAGCACCTGGGCCGATTACTGATGGTGCATGGAAGAAACAGCTACAAAAGATCTGCTGCTCTCAGCCAGTTTGTGATCCATAGAAGTTTGTGCATTAGTACCATGCAGGTCAGTGGTGTTCCTGTACCTTGTTTAGTGCCCTTTGGTCATTTGACTCCAGACAGGATCAGGGTGTGAAAGCAGGGGTGGGATTCAAATTTTTTAACAACCGGTTCTGTGGGCATGGCTTAGGTGGTGGGTGTGGCTTGCTGATCATGTGACTGGGTGGACATGGCTTGGTAGTTATGTTATTGGCTGGGTGTGGCCAACTCAATATCACTCACATCGAGGCACACATCTCCTTACCTGGCCTCTCATGACTGTGGGGATGCTGCAACAGTCGTAAGTGTGAAAAATTGTCATAAGTCACTTTTTTCAGTGCCATTGTAACTTTGAATGGTCACTCCACACAAGCAAAGTACTAGCAAAGGTGGGGAAAAAAATCCAGAGATGTTCCTGAGACAGGAAGTCTAGTCCTGCCAAGAATGTAATAAGGGTTAACGGAGAAGCAGTTTCTTTAAGCAACACCAGAATGTTTCCTTCCTGCCTTCCTTACAGGATTAGGCCAGTAATTTCTTCTAACAACCGGTTCTCTGAACTGCTTAGAATGTTAACAACCTGTTCTAGCAAATAGGTGCGAACTGGTAGAATCCCACCCCTGTGTGAAAGGGGTTTTATTTTATTTTTTTTAAAGTCCACATAGGATTTTTACTTTGTTCTGTCCAAATGGCAGAGAAAATAGGAGAAATCAATTAAACAAGAATTGAGCATTGTTTCTGCTTGATCAGTAAGTTCCTACTTTCTCACCTTTAACTGATAGGGTTTCTTTTCTATGTCTGGAAGCAGATAGTAGTTTGTCAGTGAGTTACATTGATTTGGGATCATATACCTTTTCATTTTATATCTTGCACATGTATGATCTCTACATCACTTATAATCCTTTTTTAATACAATAATTTTATTAAATTTTAAAGTAGAAAGATAAAACTAATAAGAACTAATAAGAAAGGATGAAAAAGAAGAAAAAGTAAAAATATAGGAAGAAGCAGAAATGCAAAAAAGAGAAAGAATAATTTTACAGCAGATATAAATAAAAAATAATTCAACTTTTGCTCTATGGTTAGAACCATAGAGCTCATTCATTTTTCAATAATCTATGAACATTAATAGTCCCCAAACCAATACATCATAATTTCATTTTTTTTCTGTTTGTACAAGAAGTCCAAAAGGGGCTTCCAGTTAGCATAAAAGTTAGCCAATGTCTCTCCTCTAATGAGACCCTCAGTTTCAATATATCAACCAACACCATCCGCTTTACCAACCATTCTTGCATTGTAAATGATGTCAACTCTTCCCACTATTGGCCATATAAACATCTTACTGTCACTATCATATATAGTTTGGGTCCCCAACCTTTTTGGCACCAGGGGAATTGTCATGGAAGACAATTATTTCACAGACCGATATGTGTGTGTGTGTGTGTGTGCGCGCACACATGTGTATTGTAAGAGGAGCATGCAACCTAGATCCTGTGCATGCCCAGTTTTGCTCACCCACCACTCACCTCCAGCTGTGCAACCAGGGATTGAGGACCTCTGAAATATAGGAACAAAATATCATGCAGTTTTTCCTAATTTTTATCCATCCGCCCTAGCAGACATATCTCTGGTCTTGACTGTATATTGACCTTCAAAAATATTGAGTTATTGAGTAGCATCGTATATTTTGGAACCTATATTAAAAAAAAACCCTTTTTCATTAGGATTTAATTTGCCATGAACACCCTTTTCTAAATTGGCAAATCTTTCTGGGTGGAGAAGCCACCTGTGGTTTCTCCTAAGTCCTAAGTATTAATCTTCGCTACTTGCCTTAGTTGACCAATGAGGGACCACCAACTCTTTCCATTAAGAGACAACTGAAGAGATAGTTGTCATTGACTCTATTTTCTTTTTGCTTTGAAGCCTAATAATTTCTTTTATTTTATTCCATAGGCAGTTTTCTCTTCAGTGTTTTACTTTGCTTCTGTTCCGCTCTATCAAGGCTTTCTCATCATTGGGTAAGAGCCAGTCCATTCCCTGTGGTATCTTTAAAATGTATAATGAGATTTGTTTGAAACCTTCCTGAGTTTGGAAACGGTCACGGCAATGAGTGGCACAGGCTAAAATGTCGCACTCTTTCCTTCCTGCCTCTACTGCTCTTATCGGAATGAAGCAGGACACTTTGAAGATGCCCAGTTTCAAAGCAACTTTAATCCAGCAACCATTAAAAACACATGGGTCCCATTTAGGACCAATTTTAGCTGTTAAAGCAACTTTTGTATCCCAGAAGCAATGTTATAACATGTTGGAGAGGAGGCGGAGAGGGAGGTGTCTTTTCTGAAAACAAAAAGCAGGGCGCAGATGTTTTTTTTAAAGTAAACAAAATCCTACAGCCATGTTTTAATAATATGACTCTTTTGCAGAAAGGAAATAAAATGAATGCCAGTGCCACATATCACCATTTTTTGGGGTGAAAGCCCAGCAGCTTAGGGAAGGTTTGAGGCTGAGTCCTGTTGCGTTTGGGATAAAATTAAGTTCTGGATCTTTGGACCATTTCACACATCATATAGCAGCATACTTTGAGGTTTGGTTCAAAATATAATCTGGCCAAGAAAATTCAAGCAGTTCCAACTCTTGATGTGTACATGTGCACTTTTTTGCATATCTGGTTACCATATTTATGCAGCACATAAAACTTATTACGTCTTTCTTTACAAATGTATATTTTAGAAGTCAAGCAGCTCTTAGACATTAACAATGGGGAAAAGTTAGTAGCTGAGTAGTAGAGTATCTAATTTGTACTCAGACAGTTCCAGGAATTGATCTTTTCCAATTCAAAGTGTCCAGTAACACAAGCTGAGAAAGATAACCAGTCTGCAGAGTATCCTGACCTCGTTGAATTAAGACACTGATTGTATTCAATAGCTTCTTAGGACCTGCAGTCTTTCACCTCTTCAAATTTTTATATTCAGGGTTGTCCCAAAGGTATTTTTTCAAGAGGCAACTGGACTTTCTTGTTTTTTCTTTGAAGATGTTTCACTTCTCATCCAAGAAGCTTCTTCAGCTCTGATTGAATGGTGGGGAATGGAAAGATTTATATTCCTTGGAGGCAACTGGTCATTTGTATTCTTTTTGGAAAGTCGCTGAGGCCATTTAATGCAAATAGGTGTGGAGCCCTTTCGGCAGATCCAAGAAACTCCACAACCATTTGCACTACTCAGATGATCCTGAAGACACAGATAAACCTCCAAGGGGCCTCAGTGACTCTGTAAAAGAATGCAAATGACCAGCTGTCTGCAATGAATATAAATCCTTCCATTCCCCACCATCCAGTCAGAGCTGAAGAAGCTTCTTGATGAGAAGCAAAATATCTTCAAAGAAAAACCAGAAAGTCCAGTTGCCTCTTGAAAAAACACCTTTGGGACAACCATGACCTGCAGGACTGAGACTCTCCGTAGACAATATTCAGGGTTATTTTGCAGAATCAGTAGTGAAACACTTATGTACTTTTAATACAGACACCCTAGAGTTAACCTGGGTTTCCGGTTGCCATAGAAATTCATCTGTACAGTTTTTGTAGTGACACCACATAAATGATTTCCCACTGACTTCTAAGATTATCTTTACCTCCCTTCTAACCTGCAGTCCTCAATTCCCTGGGAATCTCCCATTCACAGACTAGTCAGACCCAACCCTGCTACGGTTCTGAACCCAGCAGCCACCTACTGAGACAACACAGCTTTAGCCATGCACTTTATATATAAACTATGAGCATCAACAATCCTAGTGCATTACTGTTGCCCACTATTTTGAAATAGGAAACATAGTAGTTTTAATTCAAATTCAGAGGGAGGGAGAGAAGGAGTGAGTCAGTGAGTGAGAGCGCTGGGGGGGGGGGAAGGAGGGATGGAAAGAAAGAAAGAAAGAAAGAAAGAAAGAAAGAAAGAAAGAAAGAAAGAAAGAAAGAAAGAAAGAAAGAAAGAAAGAAAGAAATCTTCTAAAATAAACCCAAGTGGGAGAAAAAAATGGGTTCTACCTTTGTATATATCCCATTCTATCTTCCTCCTTTGCATTATTACTCCTTAGTCCTCTGCAAAAGTGTTGAATGTGGCCCCTTGCCAATGACAACCTCTGGCACAGATAAATTTTTAAGTTGAAATCATTGTCCTTGCTTTTTGTCTGCATGTCCTACCTTTTTGTAAATGAAGAGAGCATTTGCCAAGAAAACTGAAATGGTAGATTGTAACCTTCAGCTGGTATTTCTCGTGTTCCTGCTTTTAGGTATTCTACCCTCTACACCATGTTTCCAGTTTTCTCTCTAGTGCTGGACAAAGATGTCAAAGCGGTAGTGGCCATGTTGTATCCAGAGCTCTACAAAGATCTCCTGAAGGTTCAAAGTTTCATTCATTCGTATTCCTTTCAAATTTTTGCATGTGACTTTGAGGTTAACATATATGAGACAGATTTCATTTTCATCTTTCTGCCCTTTCATTTTTAGGGAAGGCCGTTATCTTATAAGACGTTTTTGATCTGGGTTTTAATAAGTATCTATCAAGGTAAGAGGTTTCCTTTATTCATCAGGGTCTTTCTGAAAATTTGAAATGAATTGTTCTCCAGATTTGGCTTGGTATAATTCTCTGTCAAAAAAGAAATTCAGCCATTTTTTTTTTTTAGTTTCACTAGTTATAAAGAGAGCTGGCAAATTGTGGAGAGCTCTGAATTTGTTCTCATTGACCACCAGGAGTTCTGTTTAGCTTCTGCCGAGTGATCATATTTCTTTAGACTTTGGCTGCAGTCTTGTTTTCCTTCTCAGCAGAAAGCCTGTAGAGTGGCTGATAAACTAGTGGCCTGGAAGTAAGCCAGAGGTATGCAGATCAAGAGCAGATTTATTTCTAGCATCAGTGTGAACACAGAGCAAGGATCAACAATTTCATAGGAAATTGGTCTATGTCATCTGAGGTCTACCATTGGCAGAACTATGATTCCCTTTTCTGCAGTGATGGAATTAGATGCAGCAGAGACGAAACCATCAAGCTGTCATCGATAGTTGGGTTCTTGATTCTGTTGCTACATTTCCATTTTGAAAGTGCTGGTATGTTAAAGTGGTTCTGGTGAAGACCATTGCAGTCTCTTCTCCCACATGCTCCACAGACAAATCATTGTTACTTGTCGTAGGCGCTTCCAATCCGTAAGTCAAGTGCTGCATACCAAAACCATTTTGTCCAGTTTACATGCTCCAGTCATATCAGTCTTCCTCCATTTTACTACTAAGTACTGCAGCTTCACAGTGTTACAGTCCCTAGAGCTTTGCTACATGCTTACTATTTATATTGAGTCGCATCTTGCAGCTGTACCTTCTGGGGATTTGCCTTTTATCAGTGGCATTTCCACTGATCACCAGAAGAAAAAGGAATGACATGGCCCAGAACCCAAGATATAACTGAATTCAGTGAAGGAATTGAAATATTTTTGTCTTGAAATAAGTTTTCTGGCTACAAGATACTGTACTAATGACTTAGACTCAGCAAGTAAAGTACTTGTACTTTGAATGCAAAGCAAAAGAAGATTGCGACCCATTATCCTTCACCTTCAAATATATCTTCTCATTCACTAGGGCAACTACTTTTCTCATCTTTCATACTTTAGAGAAGCAAAATCAGGAAGATAAACATGTTGGGATGGTAATAGAGATGTTTGAGAGAATGTTCCAGCTGAAATTATTTTCAAGGGCTATATCAATGCTGGAAACAATATCAAAGCCTTCATCTAGAACACACAGCTTCTGGTCAGTCAGAAAAAATGAGACATCATGGGAAAGATTTCTAAGCCAAGACTCTTCTCCTATTACGTTCTGTGGGTCAAATGACTTCACCCCCTTGATGGATCACACCATGCAATTTGGCTAGTAGCTTTTGCCCAAGAATGGCCCCAAACCGAGCTCTTCCCAGATGATGGAAAGGTTATTCTCTGAATCTGTATTTTATGGCTTAATCTTGAGTCACTGGTCAAATTGCTTTTCAAATTAGGCTGTGGATTACTCATCAGTGTAGATTACTCATGCTGAGGTCATGACTTTATGTTTGTGGCTGAATCTCTAGGATGTGAAGCCATTCTCTGATCAGCCAGAAGCAGAATGCAAAGTCACTCTTATCTTCCCATCCTATCTCCTTACATGCTCAGCTGCCTTCTCTCTCTCTCTCTCTTTCTCCCCTCTCTCTCCGCCTTTCCCTCCCTCCTTCTCTCCGTCTCTCTCTCCCCTCTCTCTCTCCCTCTCCCTCCCTCCTTCTCTCTGTGTATGTCAGTAAATATAAGTTCCTGCTGAATTTAATGGATCTAGTTGCTTATATATGCTTTGGATTATAGCTAACAATCAATTCCAAGTCCCTCTGAGACTTAAGCTAGAAAGTTTCATCTATACTACAGATGTGCATAAAATTATGAATGATAACATATTAAGTTGGATAGGAAGGAATGTTTCCATTTCTTTCATGAGAAAAGGTGTAGAGCATAGGAAAGATGAACTGGATTGAGATATGCAGAAACCAACCTAGGCAAAAGGAACTGTAACATTTTTTTCTAAATCTAGAACAAGAGATTCAGAATTCAGAAGTGGCTCAGGCAGATGCCTCCCTCATTCAGTGAACTATAAGAAGAAAAAAGAGGCACAGCACAATTAGACTTGCAAGATTCTGTGATTTTAAAGCCAATATCAATAAAAATGATATTAGCCATTTGAGGAAATTGATTTCCTGGTCTTTTCTACAGAATGCAGCTGACAGAATCATAGACTTGGAAAGAGGTTTTTAGGCCATAGAGTCTAATGCCCTTGCTTTGAAGTAGCACTCATTGCAGTAGGAGGGATTACTGTGGGAAGAAAACAACAATCATACATACAAAAGCACTGATTCCTGAAACCATATTTTCCTTGGATGCAAATCCAGTAGTCTTTTTTCCATTCTTTCTTGTGATAAACTGGTTTCTTGTTTCTTACTCTTCCTTATGCTTGTTACCTGTTTACATTTTTTTTTCTTTAATAAAAGTTTTATTGAAGTTTTCACAAAACATACAAATACAAATACAATATCTTTTTTTGAGAACAGTGTGGCCCTGGTTATCACTTCTCCATACAGACATAAACTCAATACATATTTATCTTATACATTCTAATCCATATCTTATAACTATTTTAGCAATTTTTTCAATAGCTTTCCCCCTTCTTTACTTTCTATAGCCTTATTTTAAATTATCTCATTCCTTTCTTAATTCAACTACATATCTTTTTCTAATTTTTAAAATCTTTCTAATCAATGTTTTTATACTTTCGTCTGTCCTGTTTACAATTTCATATTATCTATTCTCATAAAACAAATTTTCCCCTGTAATTACTAGACTGTAGTGTAACACCTTTGTATCTTTTTTCAGATCTTGTTAAAAAAATTAAGTTACACCTTTACAGTTATAACATTCACTTTTTAACCTCTATTTTATAACACATACCTTTTTTCAATTGAATTCTGCTTGGTACATTCCCTTAAAAATACACACTAAATTCTTAAAAGAAAAAACTATATATGTAGATATATATATATCTGTGTATATATGTATAACAATAATAAATGGAGTAATTATTCTATTCATTAATATTAATAACAATCTTTTACATTTCTATTTCTTTTAACAACTTTACCTAGTAATATCAGTTGTCTTCCACTTTAATCATATTTCTTATTTTACTTATTACTGTCTTTAAATAAAAAGCCAAACAATAGTTTTTAACAGTAGTCAATAAAGTTATTATTCTTATTCAAGTTCATTTTGTCAACTGATAAAAATATTCCATGTTTCTTTTCAGTTTTTTTAAATTTTCTTTTTAAATCATTGAGAGCCTTATTCTCTTTACAAACAAATATTCCACTACACATCAATAGAAATTTTTTCTATCACTTTAGTCATCTAACCTATTTTCTAACCCTTTTCTATTTCTAATATAACAATGCTATCCCATGCACCCTTGCAGAATCCTCTCCTTAAGTTAAATTTTAACCATAGTCTCTGTGTCTTTTAAATAGGTTTATACCTTTAATTCTTGCACGCTTTTCCTGTACTTCTATATCTTGTTTCTGTCCTTTGTAGCTTCTTTTCCTTTCCCTCTTCCCTCTCTTCTTCTCCCTCCCCTTTTTATTCCCTTTTCTATCTGATTCTCCCTTCTGTGATCCTCCCTTCTGCTTCTTCCTGATATTATGATTACTTTTCAAATTACTCTCTTTTTTTGGTTGTTGCTTCAGTGCTTAAGTTTTTAAATCCCTTTCCCCGCTTTCCCTTTTTTACCCCACTTAAAATTGCTTGGTCATTAAAGATGACTTCTTTGTTGTCCCGCCCTTCTTGTTCTGCCAGTGTTTCTTGTTGTTTTTCATAGTTCAAAATCTCCATTTCTAAAAATTGAAATACGAAGCCAAAAGATCCTCTTCTGTCTTGTGCTTCTTCTTCTTGTTCTTTAAGTCTCATTTTTAACTCTTCAAGGAGTGATGCCATTTTAAAAAATTTTAAACAACCCCCAATTGATTTTATTTTGTTTCATTAGGATCCTCCATCCAAAGTTCCAGGAATCATCCAATAAGCCAAAACTTGCTTCTTTCCTCACTTTCTCTTTCCAGGGGCTTTGTTATCTTGTAAAAAAGTTTCAGCTTCAATGTATCTTTTGCAAGCCTTGTTAAAATTCCACTATCTTTTTTTTTTTTTAAGTTCCAGGTGGTCTCCTCCATTTTCCAGATTCCACCCTCTTCTTTCCTTTTTCCCTCCTCTGCTTTCTTTCTTTTTTTAAAGAAAAATTTTAAATTATCCAAGAATCTTTATCCCTTTGACACTTTATTTTCAGCTAGAAATAGCCTATTAATGTCAAAGTGGATTAGTATCAATTTCTTATTCGAATCTCTTCTTCTTAACGTTCCAAGTCAATTAAAACTATCAATGTGAGAGGAAAAAAAGCCAGTTCCGGTTCCTTTCCCTTTCTCTTTCGTCACTTAAAATCTTTTTTAGGAATAGTATTAGTCTTTAAAATTCAGGTTCCAGGTACCTTAAATAGATGTTCTCCATTCAACCCGATCAGTCAAACTTTCTCCTTTAAACTTCCTCCTGCACAATCTTGTCCGGTTGAGTTCTTCTTTGAGGTGGCCATTTCTGACCACCGCTGCAATCACCTTTGGGAAAGGGAGTAATGGCCAGCCGAGGAGGAGAGATGCGGCTCTCCTCAACACCACTGATGGCTCCCCCTTCTTCACCACCTCTATGGGGTGGCTTCAGCCCTGAATCCGGGTGGCTCGGGACACTCCATCAGCGAGCACGGATCAAAACTATGCACGATCGCGATTTTGGTTCGTCGCCGAAGAAGCCCAAATCGGAAGTCACATGTTTCCATTTTTATGTTCCTATACCAGCTACTAATAAAACCATGCCCCCACCAATTCAAGCTCCCAATTCTATTTGGGATTTCAAATTAGAAAATCCTTGAGAAATGAATGTTTTGCCTCAGTTTTAGCACATCTAATGATGGAGAACCCACCAATTCTCTTGTGCAACTTGTTCCAATAAAACTTTTACAAGAGAATCAGAGTTTTCTAGCATTTCTTTGCCAAACAGGCCAGTAAACATGTTTTCAAGATAGGCTTCATTGTTTTGCTGGCTTATTTGCAAACATAGAATGAATCATGAATAAACAGATTCACTAGATAAAAATAAGATCTCTCCATACACACTAATCATTTCTCTTTAGGAAACTACTTTAGTAGTTAGGCATCCAGAATAGGCCAGGCTGGGAAAAAGAAAGGATTATTGGAACCCTATTTTATGGGGGTTGTGTATAATAACAGAACTGTGGAAGCCAGCTTCTCCTGAATTGATCAGTACTAAAGACATTTCCAGCAGCGAGATGCAGTTCTTCAAGTTTTGGATTAAAATTATAATTTGACCCTCCCCTAGCTGCAATTACAGATTTATTACATCAGTAGGTGGGTTCACAGGAGGGAGGGGGTACATTCTAGAGGAGTAGCAGGCAACTCAGTCCAAAGATTGGTAAGAGAAAGAAGATAGCCCCCCTTATAGTTCACAGAGTAAATTGTAGATACAGATAGTAGACTGTTCAGTTTAGCAAGATGTTGTCTGTAGGTGTGAAATAATAAAGAACTCATCTGGAAGAATCACATGTCATTCTTGGTTTTGGGTCCAACAGGAAGGGTAACAAGTGTCATTGTACACACATTGAATGAGATGTATATAATTTTATACTCCATAACTATTCTCTAGACACTTCTGCCAATGATGAACAAATTCTGAAAGCTTTTACAAATGAACTGCACTCTGTCTCTTGAATCAGGGGTTGGTAGTCCTTCCCACCTCTTCAACAAATGCCTAGTCCAACAAATGCCCACAAAGATATTCCATTAATTTGGCAAAAATGTGGAGGTTGCCTGATGTCAGCTCTGGGTTATAGGATGGATAAGGTAAAATGATGTGATCCAATTTCACAACTGCTTCATTGGCAGCTCATGGAGTACAAGTCCTAGCATTACATTGTCACCAAAACATCCATTTTGTGTGTCTGAACTGTGCAATTTTCAAAGCTTTGGATTATTTCAAAATAGTTCAGCTCAAGGATCATTTGGAAACATTACTTTCCATTCAACCATGCACATTATAGAAAGTCAACAACAAATGTCATTTAGGTTGATGCTATAACTCCTTTCATTTCCTCTCATTTCAGGCAGCATAATTATGTATGGTGCACTTCTGCTTTTTGAGTCTGAATTTGTCCACATTGTGGCAATTTCCTTCACATCCTTGATCCTCACTGAACTGCTGATGGTGGCACTGACCATCCAAACGTGGCATTGGCTCATGATAGTGGCAGAATTACTCAGTCTGTCATGCTACATTGCCTCACTGGTCTTCTTACATGAATTTATTGGTAACTATCTTTTGTCTTGTCTTCCTTCAAACTTCCTCAATTATTTGCAAAATGGAAGAATACCAACCTTGTGCTAAATAATGAAACTGTAAATTGATGATCATTTTATCTGTTACATTTTTATTGAAATTGTAAAGTGTAGGCAGTTATTTTGCAAGGCACCCAAAGAATGGTTTTTGGTCAAGCTTTATATAAACACCGGAAAAGATTATATCTCATGAGTGTAATGTCAAGATTAACAGAGGCAGATCTTGGTTTCAAACCAGTGTGTGTCTAGGCTACTTGCTTAGAAATTGGGGAGGGGGAGCATAAAAGCTGGATTGAGAAGCCTTCTAGAAAATAAAAGCTTCACAGCTGTGCTGAAATTACAGAGATGGGAAATCACTCAACTATCCGCCCCTCCAGTTTCCTTAATTGATGCTCTTTCTATCAAGTAATATGTGTTTACTAGGGGCTTATTTTCCATCTGTTGTTAGTCGGGTCATGTAGTGAAAATGGAATAAATCAGGTAATTGAAGGGTTTGATAGGAGAGAAAGAATATTTAGAACACTACAGCTCCTTTGCAAAGCAATCTTGAATTTACAGTGAGACAATATGACATCCTTGATTGACAGTTGGAATGTCCCCAAACCTGAAACTGCTGAATTTTAAGTTAAAATTCCCAAATTTCCATTTGTACCCTCCACTTCTGTGCAAAACTTGACAAGCAGATTTATTAAAAATATATTCCATAGCCCAAAACATCCCACTGGATGCCAAGTTTCATGTGCAAGTTTGTACTTCAAAATATAACTCTCTTTTATTTTAAAAACTCGAGAGATTTATTTTACAATTATAATTTAAAATCAGTTTCACCTATTCTACCTTTTAAAATATCCAGAAATTATTTGCCAAGAGAATATTTTATGGAATAATGCTGTGCAAAAAAAGCTATGAGAAATGGTTAAGATTTTTGCAATCATCACATCTTCCCCTAGAATTGCCCCTTGGGGGGGTGGGGGAGGAAAAGGGGGAAGGGCAGTGACTCAGCTGTTAAAGATGTTGAACTTGTCAACAGGAAAGCTGACAGCCCAGGTTCGAAACCCAAGTGCCATGTGACAGGATGAGCTCCCGTTACTTGCACCATCTCCTGCCCTCTTAGCAGTTTGAAAGGAGGCAAATGTTAGTAGATAAATAGGTACCACTTCAGTGGGAAGGTAACAGCATTCCATGTGCCTCGGCGTATAGACATATTGGCCACATGACCACAGAAAAGTCTTCAGACAGTGCCAATTCCCTCAGCTAAGAAACAGAGATGAGCACCGGCCCTTACAGTTGGGCTGAACAGGGGAAACCTTTTACCTTTTAATGTAAAACAAAAAACAAAAAACCGCCCACTGCCCCTAAAAGTTTGCTGGCAGAATTCTACTAACATTTACAAAGGGCTATCAGAGCTGTGCTATAAAAATCCAGGAAGCCGCTAAAATGCAACAAAAAGACCTTGCTTTGTTTTGTTTATTTTACTTTAACTAACATTACTTTACTTTTTCTTTTCTGTTCTTTTCACCATCTAATCATAATCTGGATTTTTGTAGCTCAGAGCTGGTAGCCTTCACTGAGGATTAATACGAAGCCTGTTGGATCCATGTGAATTGCTATGCTTAATATTTTTCCCTTCTGTACTCAGCAGGCTGGAAATAGGAAAACAAATAGGCACCAAAGGTAAAACTAAAACTCATTGCTATGGGATTGCCACGAACCAGCAGGAGTTTTGCTAAGCAACAAACTGGTATCATTAACAGTTTCCTGTTAACATTTCTGATTCAGAGTTCATGATTCTATTATAGTTGCTACTGAAATAGATGGACTGCAGTTGGATTCTTAATCCTTGTTTAGCCATGAAAACATGTCCTTTTTAGTTACAGGGACTGACAGAAAAATATCTTCTTTCTTGCAGATGTTTACTTCATAACAACTTTATCGTTCTTATGGAAGGTGACTGTGATCACCTTAGTCAGCTGTCTTCCCCTCTATGTCCTAAAATACCTGAGACGAAGGTTTTCTCCCCCAAGTTATTCAAAACTCACCTCTTAGGAACAAGGACTCGCTTATCTTCTTTGCACAGTGCTTACAGACTCAATAAATGTGTATTCACCATCGAATGATGTCCGACGGTTGGATAAGCAATCTGCACTGGTTGGAGAACACTGCTGGAAGACTGAATAATTCAGTTAAAACAAAATGCTCACAGTCAAACAAAGCAGAGAAAACTTATATAAGCGATCCAATTTTGTCACTTTATATTTATCAAAACTGAAAACAAATGCATGGAACTGGGAAGGAAAAAACTGTGCCTGGGAAGGGTCTGTTTACCTGGAAAGTGCTGAGTCAGTTGTTGAGATGACAAATTTTTTTCAAATGTATTTTCCTTTTTTTCTGGGAGTTGACTTATTTCATTTCCTCATTTTTATTGCTACTTATCTTTTGAGTTCAAGTCTTCATGGTGAGCATTTTCATGGTGCCTTGGGAAATGCTTTCAACTGAGCAACACAACAGTATAGTTAACAGGCCACCGTACATACCTCAAGCCGGGCTGACCTCTTTGATGTGGTCCAACGCAAATCAGAATTACTTATTTCTATTGGCTCTATTTTCTTGAATTTTCTGCAAAAAAAAGGAATTCACAGATGAGTCTTTCCAGTTAAAACATGTTGCGATGGTTTTTTAAAGGGAATGTGTCTTTTTCCTAAAGAGAAAATTATTCAAAAGGGGTTTTTTGGGGGGGGGCAGGGGAGAGAAGAAAATTGTAATCCCATATTCTGGTTCTGCAAGGACAAACTGCCCATTTATTAACACAGATTTCCAGGACAAGAAGAACAGTCAAAAGCTTAGGTTTCACCCTACAATTTACCACCCTTCCCCTCTGCAATCTTCAGCTTTCTTTTCTAAGATTTTCTGCAAAACAGCTAAAACAAACTTGGCTGCCAGAACCAAAGAGAACAAAGGGAATGAGATAATTGACAGGTAAGAAAAAGGATCAGAAGTTAGGGATGGGCAAGACTTTGGGAGTTATTGAAGAAACATTTGTGCAAAGCACAGCTCAGAACAACAGACCTTTAATCACATTGTCATTTTGGAAGAAGTTTTGTACAATGCCTGGATGCAGCAGCATTTTCTGGCCAATGGAACTTCCACATTTGGACTGATGCACAATACTTGAGGGAGGTGTTATCTGTATGGCTTGATCTGTTCTGTCCAGGTATAAGTCCCCTTACCACTGCCTTTTTGGATATCCCCATTAAGAATACATTCTTAATGCTAATTGTCCCGTGCACATTCCCCAATTCACATGACATTATTTTCTGTCAGAATGCAAGTTTCATTAGACTTTTCCCCAAGTATTTGGTGGTGATTAAAAATGTGCAGTTGTGTCCTCACTCTGTACAAGAAAAAGTGGTAAAAACACTCCCACCAACATTGACCAGGCAAGCCACTAGAATAAAAATGAGAGCAAACCCTACTCCTTACTAGCACTGATGATGTTTACGTAGTTTGGTAATGAAACGTCTACAAAAAAACAATCCAGCTCAGAAAGCACCAAGGACTCCTCATCTTCCTTTCCATTTTCTTCACTGTCCTGTAACAAGGGAAAAATTCTTGAACATTGTGGCACTTGAGTTTAGATTTAAGGTGGAAATGTGGTCTAGAATATTATACTCAGCTAAAATGTACTCAGTTCAGTTGAGCAAAACTCTGGTGCTTCAAATTGGACAGAGTATTTCAAGTGGAATACCAGGTAAAGTAGAATGGAAAAATTACTGTCATGACCCGGACTCTGAATACATGTTAATGCACCCCAAGATAAGTTTTGCCTTTGTAGCAGCTGCATCTCACAGTTGTCTCATGTTTAATTTCTGGTCAATAAGGACATACAGGTCTTATCACATTCACTGCTGTCCAGCCAAGTCTTCCCCATCCAATACATACACCTTTCACTTTATTTTTCCAAATGCAGAATTTAAATCTGTGTTAAATCGATCCTCTTCCCATCAACTCATTGCTTAAACATGGTCAACTATTTTGAAGCTTATTTCATTCCTGAAGAGTATTAGCTGATAAAAATACTGAACAGCACAGGGCGTTGTGATAGCACACCATTTGAAAATTTCCTTCAAGCTGAAATGAGCCCATATTGAGCATGGTCATTGAGCCTATTTTGAGTCCAATAGTAACATCATCTAACCCAGATGGTAGGCACAAAATAAGAATTAAGAATTTCTGCTTTCTCATCATTAACAATTTCTCACTTTCCTGCTATACTGTGTTCTTTTGCACTTCTGAATCTTCCCAGATAAATTAGAGTTGAAATTCTGGGTAAACTTGGAAGTAACTCTTTTTAAACTTGTGTGTAAACATACTGTATGTATTAAACTGGACTGTAAAGGACACTTTCCTTTATACGACTGAAGGATCCAAGAGTAGAATGCTGTTATCCTAATGCTGTATAATGAAAAAGACTACAAATGGGTGGCTAATTGATTGATACAAATGAGATAGCTTCTCTTTTATTTTTTCACCTGCTGGAGATGGGGATAGACATGGATATATGTAAGGAAAGGGTACAAAACTTGCATTTCTTTGACCTAGGGTAACCACTTTCTTACAGTAACTTTTATTTTTTATATGAAACTTTGGTGCTTGTCCAGAACAATTTCCCCCAATTAGCTACCTTTCATTTCTGTAGGAAATCTAATCAGCTTGGAATAGCGTGAGTTGAAGTTTGGCATCTCTAGAGACCACGGAATAGGGGAAAGTAATGAATTATGAGGTCAATTCTGAGTGGTATCAGCCATTATCCATTGGATGGTTAGATAGCCCCACTGCACAAAGGGCCTCCAAGAATAGAAATAAAGATAACAAAGAAGCAAGACTTCTACTATGAACTGTTTAAACACTGGGACATTTTGATTAACAGCACACATTCTGTAATGGTTTTGATTTCACATTGGGAATAAAACTATGTGGCTGTTATGTTGATCCAGAATAATTGGTGATAAACCCATGATGGAATGCATCAGGTTGAGTAAACTGTTCTCCCTTCAGACATGGTTGAACTGTAGTTTTCAGTATCCCAGATGGCATGTATAGGTTGCCCTGGTGGTGCAGTGGTTAGAATGCAGTATTGCCCACAGTCTTGAATTCAATTCTTACGGGGCTCAAGGTTGACTCAGCCTTCCATCCTCTGAGGTCAGTAAAATGAGGATCCAGAATTTTGAGGGTGTCTCGAGTTGCCAAGAGGCAATACGTTCATTCTATAAACCACTTGAGGCTGCTAAAGAGGATCATGGAGTGGCATTTAAGTTTAAAAGCTACTTCTATTGCCAGGCATGATAATTTGTTCATGACTTGAGGATCCATAGATGTCCCCCTCTCAACTACATCAGCCCTCCACAGGCAATTCAGTTGCCACTTGCTGATGCTAACGCAATGCTTTCAGATCATGTTTTTTCAGGCTGGGTCTGGTTAGAAAACTTATGGATGACATGAAGACAGAAATGTTCTCTGGGCACTTAAGGTGTGGAAGGCATTCATTTGTAGGTCATTCTTTCATTTGGGTCTTTGTGGGGACTACCCTTTTCCACTTGCCTTGTCCTCTTGACAAATGATGCCATCATCTCTACTGCCAAATGTCCTTTGGACTCAGATACATAACCTCAGGCAGAGGGCCGCACAATGCTTTATGCAATGTGTCAAGGGCCATGCTCCAAAATATGAAAATAAAATCCATTTGAACTCTTCCCCATTCCAAAAAGTAAATAAAATACCAAAAATCCTGGGTTGGGCTCTATGACCACAGATGGGAAATGCCACGTCAGTCTCCCAGTCAATGATTTTTATACTTCTACTTTGCAATGTGCATATCATGCATGAGTAATACAGTAAGGAAATATCCCAGACATAGATGTTTACACAGGTGGTCCTCATTTAGTGACCATTTGCAGTTATGACAATGATGGAAAAGTAACTTTACAACCAATCCTGACATTCAAGATTTTCACAGGTCTGTAAAGCATAAGGAAAGCTGAAGTAAAATCATAGATACAGTAGCAGTTACACTTAGCAACCGCTTCACTTAACTGAGTTGTTCCCATTTGTAGTTACTAAACAAGGACCACCTGAATATTAGATACTAAAGCCAATAATAACTAATGTAAATCCAAGGGGAGGAGATTGTCTGCCCAATAATTCCATTTCTGGGGCCGATTAGAAAGGGATAAGCCTCCAAACACTATGTCAGATTAGAGTACAGCAAGAGTAATACATCCGGCATAGCTTAATTACGTACAGAAAACTAAAACTGAGGATTCGGGTTGGATTAAAACTCATGCCTGAGCATTTAAAATGGAACAGTCCAAGGGGGATTGCATTTTCCTTGGAACATTTAAACTTGTGTTTGAGAGTATTCCAAAACTTTCTGTTAATTGTGATCAGATTGGTTGCCATCACCTAATTAAATATGTATTTCTAAGCTTTCCAAATGTTGAGCAGAAAACCCTTCCCCTCTCTCCTGTGTTGGAGATATGAATCACCATGTCAAATTATTTGTGATGCTAATGTTTTGTACTTGTCCTCTTGTCAATTGAGATGTGCATATTCTTGATCAAAGAGAAATATACATGCAAATTGAGTAATTGTCATGTGCAGTTCCATGTTGCAGATGTGTAAGAACTTTTAAAAAGGGAATGATTGAAAACAAGTTAACAATAAATTTTATGGAACTTCATATCAATTTCACAGTATGACTTGATGTTGTCTTGGTAAAAACTTGAAACTTCTTTATCTCTGTTTCTTTTACTGCATTCAGAAGTGATCATGAATTTAGCACAACCATCACACTGGTTGTCCCAAAGGTGCAAGAGGCAGCTGGATTTTATGGTTTTTCTTCAAAGTTTTCAGCTGAAGAAGCTTCTTGGATGAGAAGTGAAACTGTCTTCAAAGAAAAACCAGAAAGTCCAGTTGCATCTTTAAAAATCACCTTTGGTAATTTGTGACCTTTGGAACAACGTGACCTGGATGATTGAGAATCTCTATAGACATCACATTAGTTGATTATAGTCATGAAGAAGAATCTCCTTCTAAAAAGATTTACAACCAGTGTTAGATAAGCGGACATGTGGATGGATAAAATAATAATAGGCACATAATAGTAAGGCTGGAAGAGGCTCAAAAGTAAGCTTTAATCAGGCAAAAACAAGGGTAGTTAGGAGAAATTCACTTGGGGAAATGTGTCCCAAGAAAAGAGCTGAATGAAACTAGGCAATTGGACTGAAAACTAGCCAATTCTTCCATTGTGTAGTACTCTAGGCACCTGTCATGTTTAATCGGGAATTTTTAGCCTATTTTAAAATTTGTATGAAATCATTTTTAAAACTGAAATTATTTTACACAGCTGCTTTAGAAACATATTTTAAAAGAATTTTAAAATGTCAACCTATATAGAAGGGGGGGCGGGAATCTCCCATTCAACTGTATCCCATTCTCAAGACTGCCTGAACAAATCCCTGCAGTTTTCTTGGTAAGGTTTTTCAGAAATTGTTTGCCATCGCTTCCTTACTAGAATTGAGAGAAAGTGGCTGGTTTTGTGCCTTAAGTGGGATTAGAGCTCTCAATCTCCTGGTTCCTATCACGTTGCCTTAAGCACTACAGCAAACTGGCTCTCCCTAGAAAACTAACTCAGGTGTAGCTCATGGGCAGGTGTAGCTAGCTAATCAAGCCAATGACTGAATTTGGAAAAACTAAGCAAGATCAGATCAAGTTAATACCTGGACAACCAGGAACATCTTGTTGCCAACAAAACACAAAATCATTGAGAATCAAGTTTGATGTGAAAGAGGCTTGACTTTAAAATGGCAAAGGAACAAATAATGCTTTCTTCATCCGTTTTTGACTACACCATCATCATGTACAATTATTTACTTCCTTTTGCATCATTTTAAATACCATTTTAAATATGATGATAAAATGAAGCCTTTGGAATAGGTTGATAATGCTATGTTAAAATGGCAATAGAAGTCACTTGCTCAAGACATGTGTCAAGTCTATTTCTTGAGAAAGAAGCCCAATGCTAAATGTTAAATCATAGGAAAGAAAGAATCTGCAGAATTTAATTAGAAATAGTGGACAGTGAGAAACCTTAGCTTGCACAGCACCTGTCTCCACATGAAAACAATCCCAACCCATTCTCAGCTGTATTCATATTTATGCTGAGAGAGAGAGAGAGAGAATTACACACAATAGTGTGAGCCAGAATATTTTGTGTGAAATAAAATACAAACATTCTCATAATAGAGTCTGTGTTGAATCTATGTACAGACACACTTTTAAAACCAAGACATGTGAAACACCTTTTTAAAAAACAAATATTCTAAAACTAAAATTTTCAAGTCATGGTTTTCTGTTAAAAAGGAATGAAAACAGTTGTTCAGGATCAATCCTCTAGACAGCAGCAATTACAAAAGAAAAAAAAACCAGTTGAATTGGAATTATGTTCCAAAGCCACCAATTATCACTTCCATACTGGTATGGATTGGTCTTAATGCTAGTGGGTACGCTTGCTTCCTAAATTTCTCTAGAGTCCAAAGCATACACAATTTGCCCACTAGGTGGAACCTGAGCATTATGGGAATCTTCTCAAATGTATGTTTTCTAGAACCAGTTAGTCCCAGAGTACCTAACTGTCCTTCAGTCAAAATTATAAATGCAGCTATATTTTGTTCAAGAGCTGCTACAATGTTTTAGATCTAGCACAGATGTGTTTTTCCAAATTTAATATTTTTTTCCAGAATAGGCAGTCCTCAATCTGAAGCCATTTGTTTACTGACTGCTCAAAATTACAGCAGCATTGAAAAAGTTACTTCCAACCAGTCTTCACCCTTAGCAACCAATGCAGCATTCCCATGGTCAAAATTTGGGTATTTGGCAACCAGCTTATATTTGCACAGTTGCAGCATCCTAGCCAGCTTCCAAAACCAAAGTCAATAGGGGGAAAGCTGGATTTGCTTAACTATCATGTATTTCACTTAAAACTGCAGTGATTCACTTAACAGTTATGCCAGACAAGGTCATAAAATTAGGCACAATTCACTTAACTGCTTTGCTTAGCAGTGGAATTTCTAGACCTAATTGTGGCCACAAGTCACAATGGTTTACTTGTAGTGAAAAGGTTTCTGTTAGCAAAAATGAAACACTTCCATCAAACTGGAAAAACCTGTTCCCAAAGAACACTGGGAATTCTGGGAGTTGATGTTGTACATACCTCTTAAAGTTGCTGAGGTCAAGATCTATACTAATATGTCTGGCATCATATTATATGTGAAAACATACCTGTTGTGTTTTAGCTTGATGTGTGAATGTAGCCCAGGGGTGGGTTTCTACCGGTTCTGTCCACCTCTGTACAACCGGTAGCTCTGAAGAGCAGCAGACATAAAACCGATTCCATGTCTACTGATGTTTTTGCCCACCCACCCACCTGGGCTCTTACCTGATCTTTATTTCCTGCGTTTTCAACTTCGGCTGCTGTGCAAGGCAAAAATCAGGAAAAAAGGGCTTTTTGAAAGGCTGCTTCACTGCACACAGCACTGCTCAGCTGTCCAGGCACCAGGCTGATGACGATTTACAGGCGCGCGCAGCATTCAGGGAAGCACATCGTAAATCACCGAACCTTATAAATCACTGAACCGGTAATTAACCCTGTCAGATCCCACCCCTGATGTAGCCTCCTTCTCAATGTTATCTCCTTCACAAGATGTAAGTAAAGATTTGAAGAAAGACATACACCCCACTAGGATCTATTTGAAGAAAAAATTAACTGTAAACGTGAGTAGCTTGGTATAGTTATCAGAACTGGGTTGTAAAGAATTTGTGGGGGGAGGGGTCCACCGAAGCTTTGAGAGTGGTTACTAAGCAACTGTATACCAAACTGGCTCTCAAAACCTAGATATGTGGTGGGAAAAGGGATCTAGACTTAGGATACCTGATAAAAATGTTTTAAAAGATGCAAGAGAATTCATAAGTCTCCGCAGTCATAAAAGGATTTTCACAACTACTAAAACTTGGCAATCAGTGCAATAGATAAGCATTTATTTTGGTTTTGCTATTCTTTACAATAGCAATCGCACATAGACTTATATACCGCTCTATAATGCTTTACAGCCCCTCTCTAAGCAGTTTACAGAGTCAGCATATTGCCCCCAACAATTTGGGTCCTCGTTTTACCCACCTCTGAAGAATGAGTCAGTCTTGAGCCTGGTGGGATTTGAACTACCAAAATTGTAGGCAGCTGGCTGCTGCAGACACAGCTTATAGTACTCTAACCACTGAACCACAAAGGCTCCTTAATAAGGAACCTCATTCTTTCAAGAGGTTAGTTATTAAAGTCATATTTGTTTTATTAGTCATCAATACAATTAGTTTGGTTATGTTACATTCAGGAGTGGTTCTTTTTTTTTTTCCTGAGGAAAAGAAGGATGCACTAGGTGTGGTAGACAAGGTTGATTAAATTGATTTCCCACAACATTCAGGACACCAAGGCCCTGTTTATTCAGACATTTTTGTTGCAGAATTGGAGAGAAATGGCAGCACTATCCCCTAAAACAGAGGTGTCAAACTCACGGCATCATGGCATCATTACATGACGTATTAGGACTTTCCCCCCCCCTTCACTGCAACAATGAGCAAGGAGGAAAAACCAGCAAGAAATGTCCTGTCCAACAGTCAGGGCTGCCAAGAGGATTATTAAGTGCTGGAACAAGACTATTATGGTCCCCTCACAAGAGGGCGTCCCCAGCCTGGAGCACCCACCTGAGGGCGGCAGAGCGGCAGCCTCCTCAGCTGGGCTCTTCATGGAGTTGGTGGGGCCAGGGCTGGCCTGGGTGAGGCATTGCACACATGCGCATGGGGCAGGCTGGGAGCACCACTCCTCTCTCCCACAGAGAGTGGCATGCCATAGAGGTGCCGAGGCAGATCGGTGTTCATGTGGAGCAGGCCAGGAACGCAGTTTCTCTCCCATGTAGGGGCATGACGTAAAAATGAAATTAAAATTCAATAAATTACATAAGTAACTGTTCACTGAGTTTCAGATTAATAAAGGTTATGTCAAACAAGGCTGCAAGACGGTTTTACTATACACACAAAGTCTAGAGTATGAAATATATATCCAATATTTTTTTTTTTAAATTTCCCCTTCATGGCTCCATGGGCCCTGGAAAAATGTACCGGCTACATTCCCCTCTCCTCAGGCCTGGCTACAATATTTATTTCAGAACAAATGGATCCAAATTTAGTTCCTTAGTTCAGTTTTGTTTGTTTGTTCCAAAGCAAGGGGACACCTCCAGAGCTAACATTAGAAATCTATCTGTCTGTATATAGGTCCAACCCAATCAGTGCTGTCGGCTCTGGATAAGCAGCTCTTCAGCCAAACCCTGAATGTATCATGGGCTGAACATGAAACCATTTTCATGTAATCCATATGTTCTGCCACTGATCAGCCATCCCTTCCTTATAACAAATGTCTGCAGTTTTTCCATATTTCATCAGTCCTTCCAGTGCAGGATCAATTCCCCAATTTTCTCATTGCTTATCGCCAGCCATCAAATACCTGTAACTGTTGCAATTATTGTCTAAGGAGAAGATTGGAGAATTGAATGTGTTGAGAGCAAAGGCATACATTTCATAATTACAGTAAGTCCTTTTCCTCCAAATGTTCCTAATTTCCCATTTGTAAATGAGTTACATAAGTTTTGTGCAGTGAACCATTATTATAAAAAGCTGCCCCGAATTAATGGTGAAACGTAATTAAAAGCTAGAAATAGTTTTTGGAGAGACTTGGGGAATTTCTACAATAGTTTTTCACACAAATATTGCTTAATGTTAAAAATGTCATAGATTTCCATTGGATTACAGTTCATTTTTCATGTGGCTGTGGGTTGTAGAAAACATTTTTTTTAAGAAACAAAAAAAGCTTTGCAGAGTTGTCAATTGCTTTTGGAGCTCACCCCTGGTGGGCTAAGATTCCAGATTTGAATTTGAATTTGAATTACACCTTAAATCTTTATTACTCCTCATAATAACTGAAGGCTGTTCTGTGGGAAACACCATATCTGAATGATTGTGAGTGGAGTTGTAGAGACACATAAGGGGAAAAACATCTTAACAGAACCACTAGAGGACTATGGTCATGAAGAAGCTGATACCCGAATTTATTTCCACGTATAGAAGTTGACAAGACTGACATCTGAAACTAATTTCACTTAAGGACTCATCTACATGCTCTGCTTGCTGTGTCACAAAGACATTCATCTACCCTTTATAGATGTTGTGTCTTTGTGACCTTGCTTCCATCTCATTGTAACCCAACATAAGATGTCCCATGAGGACAATCTAGGATGCATGGTGACAGAGAAGCCTTGTGATGATGTGGTCTGGCTTGGTGACCTCTAATTGACCTAGTACAGGGGTGTCAAACTCACATCCCGCAGGCCAGATGTGTCATGCACTGGCCATGCTGACCCTCGGTTTACCAAAGAGGGGAAATCATCATGTGACGACAACATGACGCCACGGGTTTGATATCTCTGACCTAGTAGGTCAGCTCTGGGAATGCCCCCTGTCTTCCAATCACTACCCAATAAACCTCTTCTTCAATATTTCTTCAGATGCAAGGGAAGGGGCCAGTTTCAATATCTACTGAATCACACTTTATGTGTGTACATATTACCAGTGTTGTTTCAGCATTAAACCTCTTGTGCAATGTGAGGAGAATGGAAGTGCACTACTAAATACAGTTGTAAGAGATGATAACAATCTCATAGATACCCTATAGAAGTGTTTCTCAAACTTGTGAACTTTAAGTGGTGTAGACTTCAATTCCCAGAGTTCCCCAGTCAGGTTGAGAAACACTGTGTCAAGGCTCCGACTAGCATCAGAACTCTGAGACTTGATTCTTCTCAGAGGTCTTCTTTCATGAGTACATCATATCAGCATAGCTTCAATGAAAAACCAAATCTAAATCTTCCCTGTGGTTTCAGTATAATTAAACTAGGAAATAACCCCATCCCCAAGTGTCACAGGTCACATTGCCCAATTGGGTTAATTGGCCGGCTCTTCAGGCACTCCTTCCCTGACCTTATCTGCTGCCAGTAGAGATGACCTTGGTTCTCCTGACAAAAGTCCTTTGTTGTGTCTGATAATCAGAGGTGGTATTCAGTAGGTTCTGACCAGTTCTGGAGAACTGGTAGCAGAAATTTTGAGTAGTTCGGAGAACTGGCAAATACCCCCTCTGACTGGAGATTTTACAGTATACTTCCCCTGCCATGCCCACCAAGCCATGCCCATAGAACCGGTAGTAAAAAAAAATGAATCCCACCACTGCTGGTATTGCATTCCAACCTCCTTCCCTCCTTCCCCCTATGAGTGGCAACTGAGGAACAGAAAGATGGCTGTGACCAGGTTCAGTTTGAAGTTGACACACTGCTCTATTCAATCAGAGATACCCTACACAGTCCTTTCCTCCATAATGTGGCTTGTATGCAGAACAAGCAACATGGGTATGACAGGAAGGTCAGTAATTACATCTCCAGTCTGCCATCATGCGATTGTCATTGTATAATGGATTTACTATGAACACAGATCATATCTTTATTTTTACTCATTTACTGTGCCTCCTGCATCAAAGCTTCTAGGCAGCTTAAACTCAAGCAATACAACCATTGAACCAAGAAAACAAGTCAAACCAGAAATTCCAAGCTTTAAGTTCCCAAACTAATCATATCTGCTATGTGTAACTGCCTTCAGTAGAGTAACTTTTCTTTTTACCAAGGTAAAAAGTTAGTAAGGAAGAAATAACTGAGAGGGGAGGCAGAGTAAAAGAGCTATGACTCAGAAGGCTGGTCTCTGAACCTCACATCTTAACATCTCAAAGTGTGGGATTTTTTTGGCCTGGGAGAGCAAAATGGATGGGTGTGTTCTACCTGAATCAGATGGTCCTAACAGTAGTAAGGATCGGAGCTGTAAAGGTTTTATAAATGACAACTAGAACTTTGAATTGCCCTTAGAAGACAACTGGTAGGCAGTCCAATTCCTGCAAAATGGTCTTATTCTACTACTTACCAGCAGCCAGCAAACATTAGGAATGATTAAGGCTTTTGACTGCTTTCAAGGGCAGTCCCATACAGAGAAAACAGGTGTAGTCAAGATGCAGGTGCAAAATGACAACCTGACTTGTATTTCTACCATCAGCTTATTTCAGAAAGGATTCTAAAGGCCAATCATTCTAAAAGCACCCAACCCTGAAGAACTTGGATAATGCCCCTCTTTAGAGCATGACAGTTTCCAAATACTCAGAATATTCCAACTAAAAATTAAACCGCTCTAATTTCCAAATAAGTGGCAGTAAACATTTGAATTTACCTGATATCTGATTTGCCAGATATATCCTGGCCATTGGGCAACACAAAGAAAATGAGGGAGAAAACAGAACTATGTTATGTAATTGTGAGCCAGCTACAGTCTTGAGGAGGCAATGCTATTTTTCAGTATAAAAGAATGTTCAAATAGACTTGGCAATTTTGGATACACAAGGCTAATTAGGACACAAAAGTAATATGGTTTCGTTGAAGGGTATTCTATCTGAGGCCTAAAGGATACAATCCTGTTCAACCTCAAAGCTGAGTTTCACTTCTATAAGCCTCCTAAATTTATACGTAGTGAGACAGGGAATAGTCAATATATGATGACTAATTATGAATGGTATTTAAATAATTTTACTTTCAGTTTCAGTTAAATTTTCCTTTATAGGCTGCTACAGGGAGCAAGAAACAGGTCAACCAAAATATGTTGCCATTGCAACAATCCTGATGAAGGTTTAAATTAAAATATTAGTTAATGTTAGCCTTTACTTCTCCATTAATCTAGGTTTATGGATTTATAGAGAATTTTGTTATTAGGGCCCACTAAACCTCAGTGGACATGATAACCATATGATTAAAGTCGGGATAGGTACAAGAATTTTCCTGGAATTAAATTATAAATCCAAATTGTTCCTCAATTCTCTCATCTTTTTTAAAGCTTTGCCTATACCACATATGTACAGAAAGGAGTTTTATCCTGTATAGATATTTTCAAAGCAATAGTAACAAGAACAATCTGTGCAAAGGAATTTAGTGCATTGAAGACGATGGTAACAGCCATTCTCATGTGAAACAGATTTTCCATATAAATGTATTCTCAAAATAGGTTGAGCTATATCCAGAAATTTATTTTCCATGAAGAAAGCAAAATTATCTATGCTATAAATTAAACTGTGGCAACAAATCAGATGACCGACCCACAAATGCTTTTTTATTCATTTATGCATTAGATATGAACGACCACAATCTAAAGGACTCTGTTTTGGCGCTTCACCAACACCTATAAAATACAATAAGACATTCATGGTAAAAGAATATAAATAATCACACAATAACCAGACAGTCTGATGGCATCAGCTCATCCCTAAAAGTCTTCCAAAATAATTTAGATTTTTAATAGCTTGCAGAAAGAATTGGGGGCATATCAAATGTCTTTGTTTCCCTCACTAAAGGCATGCCTACAAGTCTCTACCCCCTTATTTTACAGAAGTAAGAGATTGTCAGCAGGTTCTCCCAGGATGTCCAAGTCAGGAAGTCTGAAATTAAATAGGATAGACTTATAGAGTTTGGAGAGATCCTAGAAGTCTTCTAATCCATCCCCCTCCTCAAGCAGGAGAGCTTATACTTATAGCATTATCTCAAGGTGAACAAGCCAAACATGCACCAAAAGAAAATCATCTTCCTTCTTTCCCTCTGCCCACTTTTTCCTTGGCTATGCTTTCCTTTTCTTCTTTCCTTTCATTATCCATCATACAGAAAGCATCACACAGCATTTTTCATCCATTTCGGTTAGGCAACGTGGTGCTTTCAGCTGCAACTCTCATCTGCCTCAACCCAACTAGCTGATGGTCATGGGTTTGCTGCCCACCCATAAATTAACCATTCATGTTTTCTGTCTGTCCTTGCCGTCATTTTCATTCTCACTTTCTTTCCTGTCCATCTCGTTGGTGATATGGTTTATGACCCCGAGGCCTTCCTTACAGGTTGCTTCAAACAACCTTTTAGATGTTTTAGAATTGCTTGACCTTCTGGATTCTTCTGTTCCTTCCTACTTGGCTCTTGCTGATGGTATGGAAACTAAAGATGCATAATTAGACCAGTGTTCTGCCTGTTTTAGTTGGGTGGGTGTAGAAGAAAGAATATATAGGGAAAGGATACCCACTTTAATTTAGTATGCAGTGCTGATGCTCTATTAATCATTTCTACTTATTTTTTGAGAAAGGTAATGTCTTACAGTCCCCCCCCCCAAAATAATTGAGCCATAACTCTGAAATGCCGAAAGCTGAAGCAAATCTTCCATGAATTACTGGTGATATTATTCCCCAAATATGCCACCTTTTCTCCAGTTGAATAATGTCACTGAAATGCTGTCATCCAAGGCTCAGTCCATTATGAAGCAAAGTACTTCATGCACAGAGCAGTTCAATTTTTTACATCATCGGTAAACTTGAAACTTGTGGAGGAAAAGGCCACTTTTAGAAGGACCTCTGTTCTCTTCAACAACACTTCCTTTCTGACCGAGAAGAGCCTAAAGAATTGGTGCATTCTGAAGCTGTGCTTGCTGGATGACTAACACTTTTGGATCTTTTTACATACTGGGACATCCATGGAATTCTTGACACAGTGAACATGAATCAGCTCTCCCTGTGTTGCACTTGGATTTTAAAACATTAAAGGGTCACCAAAATTCATAACGCAGAAGATTGCAGCTGTAGATCTGTGTGTCACAAAGTCAAGCAAACTCAAACGAAAACAAAACAGGAGTTTTGTACCTTGAAGAGTTTTAAGGGCACTTTAATAATTTCAACTTTTCTTGTCCTTGGGCAACATGTCGCATGTCCCAAATTTCTTTTCTGTATTCCTCTTAAAAGTGGTGGCCTCCCTTTGCATCTAAGCACAGGTTCATTTTCAGGATCTATCAATGAAAAAGCAGCCATAATTGAAAAAAAGGAAAAGATGTAACTTTATTTTTTTCTAAGTTTTTCTCCCTTCTTATCACTCCCGACCTAAGTGTTTGATTGGTTATCTCAATGTCTCAGATTTAAGCTTGGGATTAGGTCCCAAAGATCCTAAGGATTGGCCACTCTTTCTCTCCAATTTTAGTTTAAAACCCTTCTGATAAGTTGAGTCACTCCTTCTTGGTGAGGTGCAGCTCTCTCTTGCTAGACACCCTGCATGTAGGTAATGCAGACCATGGTCTAGAAATCCAAAGTTCTTTTAGTGGCAGAGGTGGTTTTCAGCAGGTTCTGACCAGTTCTGGAGAACCGGTAGCGGAAATTTTGAGTAGTTTGGAGAACCGGCAAATACCACCTCTTACTGGCCCCGTTCCCATCTATTCTCTGCTTCCCGGATCCCAGCTGATCGGCTGGGTCTTCTTTTGTTGCCCTGCACAGGAGAACGGAGCTGGAAAGCAGGTTAGCGGGGTGGGGAGTGTTATGTACTGGGCATAGGTCGAAATAACTGGAGACAGTCGTTGAACAGTGAACTTCAGCTCTTTATTTGCATAGTGACTTGAATAACAACAATGGTTAACTCTGCCTTATATAGGCATCTTTTGTAC
The DNA here is from genome assembly GCA_004319985.1 of Emydocephalus ijimae. NCBI lineage: Eukaryota > Metazoa > Chordata > Lepidosauria > Squamata > Elapidae > Emydocephalus > Emydocephalus ijimae. The sequence goes on along the minus strand of BHEV01026859.1, from coordinate 3,899 downwards.
GTTTCAACCAATAACGAACTAGGAACGCTAGCTCTTTTAACCAATAGGAACTCTTAGTTAAGGACCAATCAGGTCCGTTAGAGCTGACCAATCCTGGTCTAGCCGCCTGACAGCTAATCAGAAGTGCAGGGCCAGAACCCTGCACTTTACCTCAAGCTCAGACTTTATTGAATTACTGTATACACAACAGGAAGGGAATGGGGATTTTGCAGTATCCTTCCCCTGCCACGTCCACCAAGCCATACCCACAGAACCGGGAGTGAAATTTTTTTTGAATCACACCACTGCTTGGTGGCACCAACTCTTAAACCAGTGGTTCATTTCTAAAATTCTTTACTTGCTCATTGAAAGTTGATCTATCATTGGGAATACAGATGAAAACACCACTTGTGCTCCTAACTCCTTAACTTTCTTGCCACATCCCATACAGCAGTGGTGACTAACCCTTTTGGGCTCCTGTGTTAAAAATTGTGTGCCCGGTCTAGCTTGCGTGCTCATGTGCCAGTACCCAGAAGACAATGTGTGTGCCTACCCATGCCCCCTATGCATGCACGCACAATCCCCCCCACTGCCCCCTTAACTGCTCTGCACCTCTCATCTGATTTTGGGATGGTTTGAGGCCTTCTTTGGCCTCCCTCGCAAGCAAACTTATCTCATTGCACATACGCGCATTTCACAGCTGATTTTTGGCCTCCCAGAGGCTTGAGGAAAGCTTCTGCAGCCTGAAAAATAGGCCCATTTCATCACTTCCTGTATTTCCAGAAATACCAGAAGTGATGAAACAGGCCTATTTTTCAGGCTGTAGAGGCTTTCCTCAAGCCTCTGGGAGGCCGAAAATCAGCTGTGAGACGCTTGCATGTGCAGTGAGATAAGTTTGCTTGTGGTTCACATGCCAGCACAAATGGCTCTGCGTTCCACCCGCAGCATGTGTGCCATAGGTTTGCCATCACAGCCACTGCTTCACAGTGTTTTACAGCCCTCTCTAAGTGGTTTACAGCAACAGCATATTGCCCCCAACATAGTTTCTGTATGGGAGTTTCACTTCCCAATTGAGACTCTGACCATATCAACTATCACTAATTTAATTTAAAGACTTATAGCTTACAATATTTTTGAAAAGAAAACTCAAAGGAAATTTACCTTAACGGTAATTATTATGCTTCTATTTTAAGCACATACAGCAACCAAAAAGCTTGTGATTCTTAATATTTAACAAGAAATATAAGTGTAATCCCAATTCAAAGGGAAATAATTAGATGGTGGATTTGACTAGGGAAATTACAGAGATGATAACCAGTCCAAAGTGTAATAGCCATATAAAGGAGCATGAAATAGGAAAGACCTAAAAGCTACTTGGATAAAAGGTAATTCTCCCAAGTGAAGCTTGATTTCTGATAACTACTTCCATGCAGTTTTCTTGGCAGTATTACAGAGGTGATTCCTATTGCCTTTTCTAGAGTGTTTTCCCCCTACTTTTCAATCTACCTGTTGTGAATGAATAAATGTGTTTAATAAAGGTTATTAAGAGCTTGAAGTTAAGTGCAGGGTTCTGGCCCTGCACTTCTGATTGGCTGTTAATAGCAACATCAGATTGGTTCACTCAGGTGAATCTGATTGGCTATTAACGAGCCTCTCCCATTGGTTAACGGAGCTAGCGCTCCCTGGTTTTCATTGGGTGAATGCTCAACGGCTTGCCTATATAAAGGGGGCCGTTGCAGCCATTGTGCTGAGCTGTTACACCATGTTAATAAAGAATTTTGAAGTTCACCGTTTCACCGGCTCCTCTCCATTCTTAGCATCCATGCTCAGAACATAACACTGGTGACGAGGGTGGGATTTGGAGACGTCAGAGCTGACTGAACAACGAAGAACGATAACCGAGCACGTGGCTGAAACGCACAACGACGGAACCATGTCCGGCGGCGTCATACCACCCGCTCCATTCAACCCAGCGCAAGAAGACTGGGACTCCTATATGGATCGCTTCCAGATGTTTCTGGAGACCAACAATTTGAAGGATGCCACTACCGGGAAGAAACGGGCGGTATTCCTAACGCATTGCGGGCCGACCGTATTCAAGATGGCCAAGGCACTAGCAAAACTGGCAGAAGTAAAGTCTATGGACTGGGACGTCCTCGAACCCCTGCCGAGGGCCCACTATGCACCGATCGTGCCAATGCTGATTAGACGGCATGAATTTTACCAGAGAAGTCAACAGAAGGGCGAAAGTGTTGCTGATTTCATAGCTGATCTCCAGAATCTGGGAGGCCTATGTGGGTTTGCCGACCTCGAAGAAGCCCTGAGAGACAGAATAGTTCTGGGACTAGATGCACCACATATCCAAAGCAAGCTGATGGTGAAAGGCGACATCAGCCTTGCAGATGCCATTACTGAAGCTACTGCAGCAGAAGCAACCAGGAAGTCAGCTGCCCGAATGCGCCGCACCCATGCCTCGCTCTGCCAACCAACCCACGAAATTTCACCCAAGTCAGAAGGTCAGCTTATGACTGCCCACCACGAGGACCTCAACTCATCGTCAGACAGTGATGAAGAAGAGGTCCACCGACTTCGGTCCGAACGAGACCAACACCAGAGATCTCAGCACCAATGCGCTGGTTGTGGGGCAAGCCACCCCTGATCAGAATGCAAATTCCTCGACGTGCTCTGCCATGTGTACGGGAAAAGAGGCCATACCGGACGGGTCTGTAGAAGCAAACTAGGACCCAGCCAGCCCTCAAGAGGGGTTAACTTCCGCCAACCGACAGGAAGCCGTCCTGCGAAGCGAGAACCCGTGAACCACCAATGGAACAACCACTCCTACAGAAACAAACCCCTAAATCACTCAACAAAGCGAGAAGAGGCTCACCAAACTATCACAATCGGTCACTCCTCCTCTCTTGATGCCAAGAAGATCCGGGTGGAAGTGGCCATCGAGAACCAGCCCTGCCTGATGGAAGTCGACTCAAGATCGTCCCTCTCGGTGGTTTCCTGGAAGACCCTCAAGCAGCTCATCCCTACTGTCCAGCGGCAAGACCTCAGATTCCAAAGACTCACACTCAAAGACTATCAGGGAAATCGAATTCCAGTCATTGGATCCAGCCGAGTCCGGGTATCATTGAAGAACCGTACAGCTTTCCTGCCCCTGACTGTAATCGACAAGGATCGGCCTAGTCTGTTAGGCCTCCAATGGTTCGCTCCACTTGGAATTGAAGTAGCTAGCATTCACCGAATCTGCAGTAGCGACTGGAAAGAGGACCTCGTCCAAGAGTTCAAGGACGTCTTTGCAGACAAACTAGGTGAGATCAAGGGGACCCCAATATCATTTAACCTCAATCCCGAAATCGCTCCCATCTGCCTTAAGCCTCGTCGAGTTCCATTTGCCCTTAAACCAAAGATTGACGAGCAGCTTGATAAAGTAACAGCTCAGGGAGTGCTAGAACCAACCGATCACTCTCCCTGGAAAACCCCAATTGTGACACCCATCAAGCCGGATGGATCGATAAGAATTTGTGGGGACTACCGAGCCACCCTGAACCACGCCCTTCAACAAAACGCTTATCCGGTACAGGTGGTGCAGCACCTCCTCCATTCCCTGGGGGACGGAAAAGTCTTCGCAAAACTAGACTTAGCCCAAGCATACCAACAACTCCCGGTAGACAAANGTAGAATTTTTAGGATATTTAATTGATAGTCATGGCATTCACCCCACTGACAGCAAACTTAGGGCAATCAAAAACGCCCCAAAACCCTGAAATAAGGCCGACCTTCAGGCATTTCTAGGCCTTATCAATTTTTATAACGTTTTTCTGCCGCACAAGGCAACCGTAGCCGAACCCCTGCATCGTTTATTGGACAAAAAAGCAATTTGGGTATGGGGACACAGAGAGGAGCAGGCGTTT
>BHEV01026858.1:0-16473 GCA_004319985.1 Emydocephalus ijimae | reverse complement strand
GTCTGTCAATTTAGTTTCATAGTCTTTTCTGTCCATTACTACCGTGGCATTCCCTTTATCTGCTGGGAGGATGATTATGCTTCTGTCTCTTTTCAGGGTTTGTACCGCTTTAATTTCATTTTGCTGCAAGTTGCTTTTGGGTGGTTTGCTTGTGCATAAGATATTGGTAACTTGGTGTCTTATTTTATCAGCTTCATCTGTATTTAATTTAGTTAGGCTGGATTCTACTGCACATATGATGGATTCTGTGGGGATTTTTTGGGGTGCTATAGCATAATTGAATCCTTTGGTTAGGACTTCTGTTTCTGTTTTGGTGAGTTCTCTGTTGGAAACATTGTACACTAATTGTTTCAGGTGTTGTTGTGAGTTGTTGGGGGTTTTCTTGTCATGTTCTAATTTCTTTAATTTTTTCAAGAGCTTATCCTGTTTGTAAATGTTTGCAGATTCAGCTCTCCAAGTTGTAAGTTGTTTTATTTTATCCCAAAGTAGAGGGTGGATTTTGCTACTCAATTCCAGGTGTAGTGCTAGCAAATCTTTGTTTAACTGATCTAATTGGAATCTCTTACTGTGGAGCTCGTTCCTTAGTAGAGCCGTTTCAGTTCTTTTCAGGATACGTTTAGTCGCTGCTGTGCTTTCATGAAATGTTAATTTGAAGCAGGTTGGTGTAGTATTGTTGTCTCTGCAGCTGCGTAGGAATTGGAGGTCACATAGTATTACTGCTCTTTTAATTTCCAGTTTCTCGTAGGTTTTGATCTGGTTGTTTATTCCCTCCCCGTAGAGGTTTGATATTTGTTTTCTTAAGTTTTCGCGGGTACTTACATGTATGGCATTCAGCTTTGTTCGAACAAATATATATATACATATATATACAAATATATATATACACACATACATACATACATACATATTGATTTGTCTGTTTTAAATGTATGTCAAATAAATGTTTTTTTTCTGGAATATTTTTTTTAAATAATAATAATAAAAAAAGAAAAGACAGGAAGGTTGGGGCCAACCTCACATCAAGGGACAAGATGTTCCAAAGGACAGGAACAACAGCTGAGAAGGCCTCCTAGACCCCGCCAGTCAGAATAATTGGACTGACAGGATCCACAGCATGTCTCCTCTGCTGGCATGAGTGGAATAAACCAATCCCAGGGGTGTGTGAAATGGTTACCTCAAATAACCTGGACCTGTGCCATGATGGGCTTTAAAGGTGACTTGCACCTGGAAGCAGGCTGGTAATGAATGCAGCTCCTGGAGCAGTGATGTGACAGGGGCCATTTTGGGCCCCCCAAAACCTCCTTCATTGCTACATTCTGCACCAGCTGTAACTTCCAAATGTTCTTCAAGGATAGCTCCACTTCGAGCAGTTTACAGTTGTCCAGTTGTGAGATCACTAGGGACTAAACGACTAAGCGCAGGGAATCCTGGTCTAGGAAAGGCCACGACTGGCACACAGCAACTGGCACAGTGACTCAGCTACTTCACCCTGCCCCTTGAACAGGAGTCGCAAGTCCAGGAGAACCCCCAAGTTGCAGACTGGGTCTTTCTGGGGCAGAGCAGAAATTCATTCTGTAGTGAAATCTGTTAATTCCTGTCACTTCCGCCAGGAAAAATGGCTGGCCTTTTGAAACAAGTGACATCCCATGGAACCCTTTTGCATGGCTTGTACGCCTTAAACAAAAAATGTTGATGCCAACATAATTACTTCTCATTGAACTATATGGCAAACTTTCTTTCTCCTGGATAAATACAGTTGCTGAACAACACTTTCTATTTTTTTTAGTAGACTATATATGAAACTCTCTTAGCCTTAGTTGTGTTTCAGAGATATTAGTTTAAATCTAGAGGACCAATAGTCCAAATAAGTTGCATGCAGAGATAGCATCAGGACCTGATTATGTTGAAAAAATAATCAGTAAAAAAGACAAAAATATGTACAAATAGACCTTTGGGTATTCCTTTAACACTTCTTTGAATGTGGACCCAGATATCAGATATTGACTATTTTTACAACATGTATTCCTTTAATTAATTTAATAATTAATATCATGCATATTATTATTATTATTATTATGCATCTTTCTCTGTGGAGATTCTCAGTCATCCCGGTCATAATTGTCCCCAAAGTGCTTTTCAAGAACTTTTTCAAGAACTGCATTTCCTTTGTTTTTCCTTGAAAATATTTCACTTCTCATCCAAGAAAATTCTTCAGTTCTGACTGAATGGTGGAGAATATAAACCCTTCCATTCTCCATTCTTAGATGTGCCATTTTAAGAGTTTGGAATAAATATAAAACAAGGTTTTCTATGAAGATGCCTCTTTGGGTGTGCATCCCAGGAAGACTTTTTAAAAAAAGAAAATAAATAGTGGTGAAACCAGATTGGTGGACTTATAATCAAATAATATCTTTTAATTTTAGCAATCCTATCATTATTTAAGGAGGAGTTTGAATCAGAAGGACATGTCAGCCAGTGGTTTACATATTTACAATTGAAACAAAGATTTAAGTCAGACAAAAAGAGTTATGGGTTTGACATTACCAAAAATGAATCGGAAATCCTACTGTGTGGAAGTGATCAATATATTATTGTTAAGGTCTTTAAATTGTTATTGTATTTTAATTTGGAAAATGAATCTTTAAAGCACTGGATGACTCAGTGGGCAAGGAACTTTGGATACAATGTATTGCTTGAACAGTGGGAGAATATGTGGATGAAAGATTTAAAATTTACACTAAATTATAATTTAAAAGAAAATTTATGTAAGATGATGTATTGCTGGTATTTAGCACCAAACAAGCTGTCAAGAATGTATAAAGTTATTTCAAATGAATGGTGGAAACACAAATGTAAAGAAAGGACTTTTTATCATTTATAGTGGACCTATGACAAAGACATATTCGAGTATGATTCACATTCTAATACAGAAGATTCTTAAATGGAATATGAAGATAAAAGCAGAAACTATTCTTTTTGGTTTAATGGAAAAAGACTTGGAGAAAAAAATTCTGAAACTTTGATGTTATATGTTGCTAGCAGCAAGACTATATAATGCCAAGAATGGAAAGGCACTTTTATTTCTACAATGGTCAAATGGCTGAAAAGTTGATGGAGTTAGCAGAGCTAGCTAAACTAACTGCTTTGATTAAAGAAAAAAATACAATTACTTTTGTTTCTACTTGGAAACCGCTTTTGGACTTTGTAAGAAAAAATGAAATTTTGATTTTGGGTTTTACCTATTAGATAGGTTTGTTGTTACAGGAATGGCTAGTTTATATAGTACTACTATGTAAAAGTAAAAAGTTGAGGTTTGATGTTTGATCTTATTCTACTGTACCAAAGGGAATTGGAAGTCAATGCCTTTTCTCCCCCACCCACCTCATTTCTCTACTTTTCCCTTCCCTTTCCCCTCACCTATCTTTACTATTATTTTCTTTTGTATTTTTGTATTTTATATTATAAATTAATAAAAAAAAGAACCAAAAAAATTTCTTGGATGAAAAGTGAAATGTCTTAAAGAAAGACAAAGTCCAGTTGCTTCTTGAAAAAGCATCTTTGAGATTATATATCTTTTATGATTTTATGTAATTAACCAACTATGTCATTCCAGACTGCTTTTGAACAAGTATGGCATATAGTACTAATTTATTATAAGGAGGTAAATGTGTCCTTTACGCGAAAGGTCTGTGGCTGATATAAAATTTGAAGCAATGATGTGAATATCATAATATTTAGGATACATGAAGTAAGCAGTAATTTCCATCATGTCAGTTTGGAGGAAAGCAGATAAGAACTGGCAGAGATCTAGCAATTTAAGAGGTGCTGAAACATCATAGGGTTATAGTTTTTTGTAGTTCTCCTTTACTTTTAGTAGCTTTTTAAAATGAAACCTTCAGGTTTCTCCTTGGTGATCTTTTTTAATAAGTCCTTTGTTAGTGTTAAATTTCTATTAATAGGAAGACAAACTTTAATGTACATGAAGTGTGCACAAATCATCAATCTTTAAGTCAGGAAGCGTCTTTAAATCAGAAGTTTTTATTAGCAGATGTACCAGCTTGAACATTCTGGACAATGTAGTTTTCCCAAATATATTTTTTAAATGGCTCCGTCCCCCATGATTTACAGATCTTGCAATTCTATTACTATACAAGCCTTCGATTGAATTGAGGCAGATGGAGATGGAGTCAATATAGAAAGAGAAGAAAGTGTCCCTTCACCACTGTTAACAATTTTTTGGGAAAAAGTTAAAACCTGATTTAAAAAAAAATAATACTTAAAATCACTGTTACCTAATTATAATTGAAAAGGCCCAAGTTAAAGGGAAGTGTATTTTACAGCTTGGAAAGTAATTGATGAAAACTTCCCTTCTAAACAATGGCTTTGGAAAGTAAGAACATTGGTAAGGACTGGGCTTCAAAGGGTAGGTTTCTTGGATTTTTCAAGAAATGTTCTGGATCCCTTTGGCATCTAGGTGGAATGTTATAATTGCTTTACTATCCATCTGGAGGTTATCAATAATCAGCCTAAAACTAGTTACACAAGCTAGCTGCACAGTCAAGCTTCACCAAATCAGAACATGGGTTTTGTTTCACTCATTAAAAAAAAATGAAATGAAATCCATTCATATGTAAATGGATGAAGAGAAAGTGTTATTTCAATTTCTCCGAATACGTTCCTTGTTCTCTCTCTCTCAAAAAAAAAAAAATGATTGGAGGAACTCTACTATTACTGTTTAAGTTGTAGAAGCAATAAAGCTGCTTGCTGCTTATACCAAAATATAAGCTCAAACAAATAGGTTTCAATTTTCAGATTCAGGATTTCTGTTACAAATTATGTGCAGGAGTTAAAATCAGTGGTGGGGTTCAATTTTTTTTTACTACTGGTTATGTGGGCTTGGCTTGGTGGGTGTGGCAGGGAAAGGATACTGCACATGCTCCATTTCCACCCCACTCCAGGGGAAGGATACTGCAAAATCCCATTCCCTCCCCTGCTTTCCAACTCCTGCTGGAAACCTGCTTTCCAGCTCCATTCTCCTGTGTAAGGCAACAGAAGAAGACCCAGCCAGTCAGCTGGAACTCAGGAGGCAGAGAATAGATGGAGGGGCAGTCAGAGGTGGTATTTGCTGGTTCTCCAAACTCTTCAAAATTTCCGCGACCAGTTCTCCAGAACTGGTCAGAAACTGCTGACCTCTGGTTAAAGTTGCCTAGTAATTTTAGGTAAGAAATGTGATAGGTAATTCTGAAAAAGGAGTTGCCAATGATCTTTTCATAACAAAATGTGAATATGAAGGATATATCTGATAATATATCATTCTTATGGCATAGTATGTTTTCCAAGTTCTGTAAGTAAAGCCAATGTATCGATGCTTTTGCAAACTTATACTCGTCTCTTTTCTAGTGTATATAATCCCAGAAAAAGTTGTTGTACATATTATGTTTAATATTTAAATTCTGAAAATATAACCCAATGTCCCCACGCAGAAAGGAATGTTTTTCCCATTGGGGAATAGAAGAGAAAGATAATGCATTGCAGATTAAAAATTAAAAATTTCCAGAAGACTCAGTGAGAGGAGCCCCCTCTTCTTTTCTCCCCAGAAGACCTCTACATTTCTTTCTGATACAGATATCCTTTTCTGATAAGACAATATAGGAACCTCAGTTACTACATATGTTAATATAATTGATGAATATGTATGATGTTTGGGAAGGGAAATGTACTTTTAATTTCCTACCTTCCAGCCTTGGAATCAGAGTTGAAGAATTTTCAAAAAAGGACGTGCAGATAGGATTATGATCATGCTCAATGCATTTAGCCTTCTCTTCTCTTTCTTTCAAAACATCAGTGATAAAGAAACAAATGATCATCAACAACTTATTTTCTAAGTTCCAGAGATCATGAGACTGGGCTGTGGTGGGCAATATTAGACTAGACTGAAGTTGCTAGAAACTCCCAGTGTGGTAGGCACATAAGGCAAAGAGGTCAAAAGCTAGGACTCTTGTTAAAAGATGCCTTCAGGAGGTGGATCTGAAGGATCAAATGAGAATTATCACCAGAAGACAAAAAGGATGGTATTGAGCATATGCAAAACCCCTCACCCAATTCCTTGATCAGCTGCCATACTTCTGAATCCACAAGGCAAGGGCTTGGGGGTAAAGGGGTCCTGAAGTTAACTGATACTTAGCATCATTCTGGATTCAGACTTGGTGGTTTCCTTCCTTCCAGCTAATGCCTGACAGCCTAATTGAGAATGACATGGGCAAGCCTGAAAAAGACCAAATGTACATAGCAAATGCTCATAGAGCTGTGGTGACACAATGCTTAGACTTCAGCACTGCAGGCTAATTCACTACTCACTCCAGGAGTTTGATCCTGATTGGCTCAAGGTTGACTCAGACTTCCATCCTTCCATAAATGAATGTAAAATGAAGACCCAGTTGGGAGCAATATGCTGGTGCTGTAAACTGCTTAGAGAAGTCTGTAAAGCACTGTGAAACAGTATATAAGTCTAAGTGCTATTGGCCATTGCAACCAGGACAGTTTTACTGCCCCTTTAAATTCATTGGTCTTCATGAATTCCATCAGAACCTGAAGGCCTCAAGGTTCTGAATTGCATGCTTTCCTAAATAGTTGTTGCAGTTCTTCTTGCAGTTGGCTTTGAGCAGGACATCTCTTGTATGTTCTAACTGCTCATATCTGGAAAATCTAGAAAGTGAAGGGGACTGCAAAATCTGTGTGCCTCAACAGGCAATGTATGGAATAGTGAATGACTATACGTAAATCTTAGAAATATGTGTAACATACACATCAAAAAATTCTTTCCACGTGAACCCAAATAATGACATTTTGTTGCAACGCCTCAATGGTCAATATAATAGAGAAAACAGGAAAAAGACAGTGTTTGGAAGAATACTCAGAAGAAAGAACCTAATATAATATAATGTAATGTTTAAACAATATTTAAAAGAGGTTGTTTAACATGTCTCTTTTTATTTTGAAAGGTAAGCAATAATGCCTTGCCTTTTTTTTTGCCTTTCTTATGCACCAATTGACTTAGAAGGACTTAGAGATCAAAGGAGACATCCTCAGTCTCTCAGCCTGAAGGATATAAGCAAGAGAAAAATGGCTGATCTCATCTCTCAATTATCTTCTTTGAACATCCTGAGAAGGGTTGGTACCTAGAGGCAGCATAGCAGGTTGGTGAAAGGAAGATCATTCACCTCAACACCTCATTCATTCTCTGTGTTGTTCTTTTGAAGGATGTCTGGGTGAAAATTTGCTCCATTTAGACTAATCTTTTCAGTCTACTTCAGAGAAAAAGAACAAACGAGTAGGGAGAAATGTTGCTTTTTTCTCCAATAAGCAACACTTATTTTTTTGCTTCTAGTTCAATCTTGCTAATTTTGCCAGCCACCACTCAGAAAAATAATAACTGCACAATTTTATGGATAGTCACCTGATTGAGTTGTCTACTTAGAAATGGGGCAGTTGAGAACCAGAGTTTCTCTTTGGCAGAGAGGCCAGTTGCTAAGTGCAGGAAATCAGGAGTCCAGGCAGTTCAACTGAATATAAGTTTATTATATGCTAATACTCTATACAAGAATCTGAAGTATTAACGGTCAAAACAAATTGGTAGAATATAAGAGTCAATGGAATTCAAGGTGGGCTGGTCTTAGATTTCTAGTGGGTACAAAGAGACTCGAGACTCATGACATGTTTAAGCCTCCCCCCCCCTTGGGCTTAGCTTGGTCATCTCCTACACCAGTTTTTCAGGACAAAGAAACCTGTCACTCAACTTTAAGAAAAATGTCCATTAAACCATGACATGTTTGGGAAAAACAAATGCTACTGGAATTAAGCTACATTTGATTAAAAAAAAGATTGTACCTTCACATTGAAAAAGAGGAATAAGCATCATTCCAGTATGCAATGAAGATTCTTTTCTAGCAAGTATCTTATTTCAGACAGGCCATCTCATATTGTCTAAACGTAGCCAAACAGTGCCAAGTCTAGGATCAAGGAATGTCTGTTAAGGACTTGCCAGTAAAGTTAACAGATTGTAGGAAGTGACTGCAGACACAGTGTGGACTTTTCTGCTTCTTTATTCACAGTTATTATAATAACTAGAACTTGGGGCACACATATGCATTGTCCAGATGATTCAAACAAAACTTTAGCAGGAACATCTGAAAAGTGTCTTGACAAAACACTGCTTTGAATTTCTGTCTGGAATCATCTCTTCCCAATCCACTGTTGATCTGAAAGACCCAGTAAAATTTGGATATACTGACCTGCTTTATAAACCCACCATAGTGTGCAAGGTGAAAGTCTTTGAAACACACTATATTGCCACTTCAGGCTTTTTAAGCATAAGTGGTAATTGTAAGCATTTTATGTTGTAACTTTAATCCAAAGCAAACTGTTGATGATGGTTAAATGTTAATTCCTATTGCTATTGGTTAGTAGTTGTCATGGTAAAATGTACTGGTGGATATTGTTTCACTCCTGTGTTGAATGCTGCTGCTGATCTAATCTTAGTATTTATTTACACAAAGTAGATATTTAGTACATGTTAATATTTTGATAAATATTTATTTAGTAAATATTTAGGCTATCTAGAAACTATGGAAGAGTATAATGAGGACTAGATCTGTGGTCATATCACCTGAAAGAGCTCTATGTTCCACACTCTAGATTCAGCATTGCACACACAACAGATGATCTAATCTCTCCAGCCTCACTGGTTTTATCTCCATTTTCTTGATCCTCACCTCAGGAAGGAAGAAAAATTTAGATTATATTTGTTGGAAACTCTAAAAGTCTTCATACCCAGGGCCCTCTCATTTCCAGCAGCTTCAATAAGTTATTTCTTCCATAGTTGCATTTATTATTATTTGAATAATACATTCAGGATTACATATCATTTCAAATACATTAAAGAAATAACTGAGACACTGTTACAAAGACAAATCTTATCAGTGAAATTAAAGATGTCAGGCAAAGGGAGCTGCATTGCAAAATTATCAGCAATACAAGATTTGTTATTTGCACACTGATAACCTTCTAAACTGGAAAGATTGAAAGAGGAACATTACAGGATAATCTGGAAGAAGTTTTTAATGTTTACATTAACTCATTTTAAGTCAATGTGGACTGAAATAAAATCAGAATGCAGTGCTGAATAGAAGCAGTTAAAATCTAGTAAAAATATTTGACATAAATTTCTAAATATTCCATTGTGCTATAAGTTTATATTTTGTTGTCTACAATTTTTAATTCCAATATTACCCCGGTTACCTCAAAGTAATCACTTAAGTGTTTAGTGGGATATATTGTAATCTAAGTGTGCATAGGACTTATACAAGGTCAAAAAATATTGAAATATATATATTCCCTCTCCTGGGCTTTGGAAGCCAAAACTAATACAGTATATACTGTTAAATGAATTGCACTGACTATGTGTAGTTTTTTTTAGAAATCAATCAAATATTGAAATAGAGGAACAAAACTTGTCACACAAATGATGCATATTTTAGTCATAATCTTACTGCTGTTGAGGGAAGTGACATTAAATGTTTAATACAAAGATCTGAAAGAGATTTCATTCTGTGTCTTATTAACTTTTCTTTCATGTAGAACAATGTTGTTTTTTCTGTGGTTGCTCTCTAGCATTTGTCTTTAATGCAAAAATAGTAATAGAATGTTTATCAAGTGATAAACAGTGGTTTGTGATAAACAGTGGTTTATCAAGTGATAAACAGTGGTTTATGATGAACAGTGGTTTATGCATCCACAAATAACACACCATCTTAATATATTGAATGTAACCACATCATTCTAAATGAATTAATATATCACATATATCTAAAGCCAATTATCACTTGGATTCTTCTTTCTGTCAAAATGTATCCAAGAATTCTTGTACATTTTCTAACCAAATACAAAGTGATGCAAACCTGGGAGAGAAGGGACTTTTGATTCTATCTATGTAAAAGTAATGTGGACCAGAAATAGGCTGAATCTCAAGTGTTGTGTCTCCTGCTTTCCAATTTCCTCTCTAGAGGAGTTATATTTTTATTTATTTTCAAGGTTGTTCTTTTTATATCATTAAAACTTAGTGATCACATATATGCAGGAGTTGTTCTTTGGAAAGATGTCCTATTTAAAAGTCTATCTCACATTCTTATTACCTATAACAGAGGAAACAAAAATATATTGCTCCTTGGGTTTCTTAGGTAGCAGAGGAGAAGCAGTATCCACTAAGAAAAACATCAAGAGGAAATAATAATACATAGGCCACACATTAATGAGGTATTTTATATGCTCCTGAGAAGCAAAATGTCTCACTCATTGTCCTTTTTATAATACCTATTGGTCCTATGCAATGTAAGTATCATTATTTGGGGTTATAAAGGCTGTCTAGGTTAGCTTCGTATCCTGAATGCCAAAAGATGATTATAGAGTAGCATTATTAATCAGAATATTTGGTAATAAATGTCTTTCTCTCCAACAAGAATAAGGCTAAGGACAGGGGTGAATTTGATGCTGTCTAATTGTCTATATTCTTCCTCTGAGATGGACACATAATTATAGAGTAGGTTATAATTTAGACAATTCTTTATACATTGGAGATTTCAATTTCAGCTGGATTCATGTAGCTCTCCTCATTCAGTTAAGTTAAGACTGAATATGGTTAATTTGCTTGCCTTGAATATTTGATTTTTATTTCATTCTTCTGGGGACTGAATTTTGATGAGATGCTTATCATGCCTAGTTATTTATTTATTTATTTATTCACTTACTTATTTTACAATTGTGCTTTTCACTACTTTTGATAGCTTCTTCAGCCAAAAATGACCTTGAGAATATTTTTGTTTAATAGTTATCATTTCCTTAAGTGGAGTTAAAATCTACAGCAGGGACTAGGTCTTGGAGCAGATTCTTAGCCCAGACATATGGATCTTTGATTAAAAAATTGCAGAGCAGGGGTGGGATTCTACCGGTTTGGCCCAGTTCTATAGAACTGGTTGTTACAGTTCCTGGTAGTTCAGAGAACCAGTAAAACGGGCCCCTGGCTGGTCCTGCCCCTCTACACCCGCTCCTCCGTTCCCGGCCCAGTCAGTCATTATTGCGCATGTGCGACATCGTGCACATGCACAATAATCGCTGATGACATTTTCCCCCACCTGCCCCACTCTGCTCCACCCAGTCACATGTGCACTATGCTTCCCACATTTTCCTGCCCATCACCATCACTCCCAGCACCAGCAGTAGCAGCAGCAGCAGGAGCAGCACCAGCCAGCCAGCCAGCCAGCCAGCCAGCCATTGCTGCCTACCTTCTGCCACCCTGCTTGATCTGGGTGAGTGACAGCAAGCCCCAGTTGCCACCGCTGCTAGTCGCCCTCACCCACCTGGCCTGCCTTGCCTGGCTTGTCTCCCAGGCCTGTCTGCCTGGGAGGCCCAGACTGCCTACTTCACCCAGACTGCCTCCCCCAGCCACTGTTACTGAAGCTTTGGATAGGTGAGTGAGACCTCCAAACAAAACCAGTCACCTACCTCCTCCTACTGCCACCACTGTCAGCCCCGGTCAAGTGCTGACTCCTGGGCCACCCAGCTACCCTCACTACCTGCCTCGCCCAGCCACCAGCCGCTATATTTGGCTGGCTGCCATCTTTACTGAGCCGGTGCCATCTTCTCCCGCCTGCAGCCCGCCACACTGTTGTTGCTACCTGACCTTCCACCACCAACTGGTGACTGAGGAGGCAAAGGTAGCAAGCCCTACCGGTCGCCTACTTTCTCCTGCTGAGACTGCCGCTAGCCCTGGTCAAGTGCCGACTCCCAGGTCAGCCACCCAGCCCTCCTCGCCACAGCAAGCTTGAAGAAGACCGAGGAAGACCCCGGCATAGCTGGTTAGCCAAGTTGCCTTCCTAATTTTTGGTAAGTTGCTTTTTAAAATTTCTTTATATATTTATTTATTTATTAGTATATGTTTTGGTTTTTATTGATCGTAAAACAAAACAGATACTAAATAAATAAATAAATACATACATACATAAAAATATTTTACTATTATTGTTACATGTTGATTCTTCTGTTTGTTTCTTCTTTGCTTTTTGCTATTAGGGAAAAGTAAAGAAGAAACATAAGTATCAATATGTAACAATAAGAATAGTGTGACAAAAAAATCATTTATGTACGTATTCGTGTTTTCAGTATCTCTACTGTTTTTATGATTAATAAAAACAAAACCTATACTAGAAATATTATTAACTGTCATTTTCAAATCCACTTTCAGTTCAGTCTCAGTCTTGTCTGATGAAACTTTTCCTCTTCCATAACATCTTTTAAACACTAACTAGCTATAGTGTCAGAAATTCTTAAAAGTAACTGAATATTACTGATCTCTGCTCCTTGCCTGCTTTCTTCATTTGCCACTGCCTTCACCACTTAACTTACAACAACGATCAAGTCCAAACCACCACATTGTTAATATTTTTTTTTTGCAGTTTATTAACAAGATGAAAAGGCAAATGAGTTTGGCTGCTTTCTTTGGCAAGAAAACAAAAGGAGATCCAAAAGAGTCCAATCATTGGAGTCTGGGGAAAGCAGCAGCAGCACATTATCCACACTGCAACCTGGGGAAAGTATCAGAAGCACATCATCAAGTACTGGAAGAACTGAATCTGACATTGAAAGGAATCTTCCTGACTGCTGGACACTGCAACAGTACAACAATTTTAGGGAAAATATAATGGACTGAGGTTTCCCAGAAAAAATTAGGTTGAAAGCATTGCAGAAGATTTGAAATTTCAACCAAAGGAAAACAGTGTCCACGGAGCAAAGGAATGGAAGAATTTCCAAATTGAACCATCAGGAAAGATTAAAGAAGTACAGCAAGCTTCTCTCAGAAAGAAATTGAAAGAACATTTCTCATCTAAAGCTCACAACATTTGTACAGAGAAGTTGAAGCAATGTGAGCAGGGTGTGATAAGCAAGGGACTGGAGAGGATGACTGAGAAATATTTGGATAATACATGTGGAATGTTTACAACAGTGTACAGTCTGGAACAAACATGCAGACCATTTTCATATATAGAAGATCTGACTGAATTACAAATTAAAAATGTTTTAGATTTGGGAACAGGGTTGCATTCACGCAAAACTGCAGTTGCAATAGTAGATTTCATTGCAAAAGACATTAGGAAACATTTATTCAGCAAAATTATTGAAAAAAACTCACAAAATATGTTTGATAATTGACAAAGCCTCAACGATATCTTCCAAACCAGTTTATATACTGTAGTTAAAAGTTGAGGATCCAGTTTTCTCATCAACTATTTTCCTTGAACTAGTAGAATTGGAAAAACAAGATGCAGGGACAATATATTGTTCAATTATGGAAAGTTTGAATAAAGTTGGGTTTAACAGGATTTTGCTCTGATGGTGCCAGTGTTGTGCTTGGGAGAAAATCTGAAATAATTAAAGACATGACATAGTAAACTACCTTTTGTTTTGGTATATCTTTTTTTATACTTAAAGTCATTAGGGCAAAGAAGTGATGTTGAGTTGGCCATGCCTAGCCAGTCACATGACCACCAAGCCACACCTACAAATTAGGCCACACCCACAGAATCGGTTGTTAAGAAATTTGAATCCCACCCCTGCTACAGAGTCTTATCTTGAAAAATGAGGCTTCTGAATCATATGGAAAAAAGCCAGAGCACACATAATGATAGTTTATATGTACATGCCCTTCCTTTAATTTAAGAAAAGTGAGTGAGAGGGAGAAAAACCAAAGAATATAATATTGGCAAATGCAAATGTGATATTGATGAAGCCTTTTTTAAAAAAATGTCATAGATGTCCTTTACTTACATGTGTAGTTTTCCATGATGATGACAGTGATGGCAGCAATAATAATAATTCCATAAGGTAATCGTTAACAATAAAATAATAAGAAAAAGCAAAGCAAAGCTCTTTGTTTACTTCAGTCAGTGAACAAGTCCTGTTGTTCCAAACCCCTTCTTCATGATTTGCTCACCTTCTTTATTGGCATTGATTTTCTATTCTGTCATGTTGTAAACATATTTTCAGTGCCAATTTGAGGCAATATACAATTTTATTAATTTGCTTCAGACAATCCTCTACATTCAGTGGGGCTTCTGCAGATTCAATAAAACCCAGGTTAAGTGGTGTTCAGAACAGGTAGATTTCAAATTCCTAATTTTCCTAATAACAATTATCTGGGTGTTGTGGGGGATTAAGTTTCAAAGAGTATTTAAGAAACAGAACAGTTTCTTTTCTTGCCATGTCTTTTTCACTTCCTTTGCCTTTATTTATTCCAGATAGGGAATAAAACAAAAACTCTATAGCAAGGGAAAACTGGCTAATATGATAGGAATGGACACTGGTCGGGAATAGGAATAGGTAATTACCTTGGAACCCTGTACCATACAAATAATGCCAGTATTTTATCTACTGAATTTCATTTAATTTGAGCCAGTAAATTGTCTTTAGAAATCCTTTCAAAAGAGATGTGCACATGTCGTCCCTGTACTTCTTTATTTACAAAAATAAATATGTAGATATAGACACACACACACACACACACACACACACACAAAGATACATGCATATATATATATATATACATATATACATATCTTTGTTTATTTGGGTTTTCTCCCATGTAAAATTGGAAGTATCTTGGCAATGTTTCGACGAAATCTCATTCATCATCTTCAGGCTTGTGTCTTCGGCTTTGTGCTTCTCGGAGTAATTACAGAGTAATAACCAAAGATCCACATACAAATACCTGCGAAAACCTCAGAAAACATACACACACACACACACACACACGTATATATACATATATATACACATACATATATACACAAATGTATATATGTATATATCTTTGTGTGTGTGTATATATAAAGCCACAAAACAGACAGAAGATATTAGAAACACCAATCAAGCAGAACACAGCAAACTCCAAGACCAATAAACACAGACCAAGACTCCCAACCAATCAGGATGAAGAAAAAAACATTCTGGCACAGCAGTAAGCTAGCCCCAAATTTAAAACAGAAACAGCTGTGAAAGTCTGACTCACAAACGAACACAATACAGAAGCCTGATGATGGCAGATGAGATTCTGCCGAAACGTTGCTACAACTTTAAAAGCACAACTATAATGACATGGGAAAATACCCAAAGAAAAGCTGAATACCATATATGTGTGTATGTGTGTATATGTGTGTGTGTGTGTTTTCTGAGGTTTCCGCGGGTATTTGTATGTGGATCTTTGGTTATTCGGGTTTTCTCCCGCGTAAAATTGCAAGTATCTAGGTGACATTTCGATGAAGTCTCATTCATCATCTTCAGGCTTGTGTCTTCGACTTTGTGATTTTCAGAGTAAAGAGAAGCACAAAGCCGAAGACACAAGCCTGAAGATGATGAATGAGATTTCATTGAAACGTCGCCTAGATACTTCCAATTTTACGCAGGAGAAAACCCGAATTACCAAAGATCTACACACACACACACACACATATATATATCCTCATTTTTATTGTACAATTATCTTTCCAATGGTCTGCAGATTCTTTTTCTTCTCAAAAATTATATGCAAGGGAAGAGATCACGAGGGAACAATATTACCGTCACTGTTAAGAGGGAATCCATCCCTTGAGAAATTCAGATTGTCCTTCTAAGAAAATTATTCATTCATTTTTTTTGCCTACAGATCTGATGAAGAATTTTGAAAGACCTTTTGGGTCCCACTCTATTTATACATTTGGTTGGCAGACATAGGGTTTATTTGCCATCACAAAAGTGATATTGCACTTTTCCATTTTAATTATAGGAAACTAGCATTAATTAGAAAATTGTAATGTCCTACAGCAGTGCAAATCTTAACATGTATTGCTTCTGATTCAAGCACATACAGTCGAGGCCAAAATTGGGGAAACCTTTTGGAAAAAGTGTATTGTTGAGGTTTGATGGCACTTTTTTTTAGTAGTACCATAAAATTATATATCAATAAAAAGATAATTTAATGAAGAATGTAATGCAACAAAGTTTTTTCAATTATCTGTATTCTATGAAAAGCATAACTTGCTTAGGTTGATATCAGGTAGCTTCCCTTCATCTGATTGTAGCCAATGAGCATGAGTGTTTAGAGAGCCAATCAGGTGTCACTTTGTTTTGGCAATGAGCCAATCAGATCACAGTAGGATTCAGTTATTCATGTCATGTATTGAAGCTGAGAGGAGGACATTTGTCAGTGTGTTATGTGATTGCTATCAAGTTGGTTGGGTTTTTTGTGTTCTTTCATTTAGTAAGCTTGTAAAATGTAATAAAATTAAAGTAATGGTGTAAAGAGTTGATTGGTCACCCAGAAAGTGATGTAAAATAGTATTATTAAGTGAACAAGGCTACAGTTATAAAGAAATTAGAAGAAAAATTGGT
>BHEV01026855.1:0-18166 GCA_004319985.1 Emydocephalus ijimae | reverse complement strand
CAGGAGAGGGGACCATGACCCGAAGCTCTGGGGTGGGAAGCAAAGTGAGGCATGGGGGGGAGAGAAATGATGGCATCACCCTCCAACTGCTGCTTCCACCCACCGAAGCCTGAATGACTCACCAACTTGCAGAAGGTTGTCAACGCAGCCTCTGTCAAGCAAAGCAATGCCCCTGAGGGAGGGCAGGTGGTTCTTGTCGGCAGCAGGGTCTGTCCTGCCGCTGCTGCCACCGTTGTTGGAGACGGTGCTGGCAAGAGAGGCACCACTGCCAGCAGGAACCGTGGAAGCTACTGAAGTGGTTCCCCCACCCAAGAAGCAGCTGCAATGCTGCCAGCGGAAGAATGCTATCAAACTATTCCTCCACCCACTGGAAGGGCCACTTCTCCACTACTGCCACACTGCAATGTCCAGCACAGACTCCGGCTGTTCTGTATGCTTCATTAACATACTTGCAGATACCGCGCTGTGATTGGTCAGAGCGCACGGCGACCTGATTGGCCGAGCGAGCCGCACTGATTGGCCCGCCGCAAATCCCCGCGATTGGTGAAAACTAATCGCGGGCGATTCAAAGTGCTGCCATTGGCCGCGGCCGCCGCGGCCAGAGAATAAAAGCCGCCGTTTTCTTCTGCAGCCCAAGCCGATCTCGGGACTTAATAAAAGAGCTAAAAGAAGTCACTGCTCCCGAGTCTCTTTCCTTGCGATGGACACAACACTGGCGATGAAGGTGGGATCCCAAAACTAATCCCCACCGAGCACGTGGTCCCGAGGAAATCAGACCGACAAGATGGCCAGCATTGCACCGCCCGCACTTTTAACCAAGCTACTGAGGACTGGGAATCGTACACAGACCGGTTCCTGATGTTCCTCGAAAGTAGCAATCTCAAGGACGCAAACGGGCAGAAGAAAACGGGCCCGCAGTGTTTAAGATGGCAAAAGCCCTCGCAAAACCCAAGGCGATGGACTGGGCCGACCTCGAGCCGTTGCTCCAAAACTACTATGCCCCCGCCGTGCCCACCCTCATCAGGTGGCACGACTTTTACCGGCGGGACCAGAGATCGGGTGAGAGCATTAGCAATTTCGTGGCAGAATTGCAAAATGTCAGGGGCATGTGTGGCTTCACGGACATGGATGAGGCACTATGAGACCGTGTCATCCTTGGCCTCAGGGACCCGGTCCTACAAAGCCGACTGATGGCAAAAGGTGATATCTCCCTCGCCGACGCCCTTGCCAAGGCCACCGCAGCCGAGGCAACTCAGAAATCGGCAGCCCGGATGCGGAGACCGGACACCGGAGACCAAGCCGCGACCTCTGAGGTGGGTGCGGCAACCGAGGCGCGTCCAGAAGCAAGCCGCCGAGAGGTCACCACCACCCACTATGGTGACCTCGACTCCGCCTCCGACACCACGGACGAAGAAGAGGACATCCATCGACTCCACACAGAACGAGACCGGCGCGATCGGCGGAGTCGTAAGTCGGGACCCCAATGTCCCGGGTGCGGAGGCAACCACCCCCGATCAGAGTGCCGTTTTTTCGATGCCATTTGCTGACACTGCGATAAAAGAGGCCACATCGCCCGAGTCTGCTGGCTCAAGAAAGCCTATAGCCCCCAGCGGCGAGACAACAGCGACCGGAGACAAGACAGCACACACCCCAGGCTCAGGGACCGCCAAGCCGAGAGCCGTTGGAACCGGGACGGACGGAGCTGGCGAAACAGCGAGAAACGGCAGAGAGAGGAAACCCACCAGACGGTCGTCATCGGCCATTCATCAAGCGCAGATGCCCGAAAGGTATACATGGAAGTTGGCATCAAAGGCCAGCCATGCAAGATGGAGGTGGACTCCGGGTCCTACCTCTCCATGGTTGCATGGCGAGAACTCTAATGCCTGGTGCCCGCAATCCACAAGAGGGGGCTGGAAAGCCAGAAGTTAATCCTGAAAGACTACCAAGGAAATCGCATCCCAGTCATCGGAACAGGACACTTCAAGGTAACTTTCAAAGGGCGCACAGCAAGCCTTCCCCTGACGGTCGTGTACTGAGACCGCCCCAGCCTTCTGGGACTACAGTGGTTCACGCCGCTCGGGATCGAAGTGACGGGCATCGACCACGTCGCAGAGACCGACTGGGAAGAGCAACTCGCAAGGGACTTCCAGGAAGTGCTCGACGGCACCCTAGGCAAGTACCGAGGGCCCCCTATTTCCTTCAGTTTAGACCCCAACGTTCCCCCGATACAGCTAAAGCCGCGGCGGGTACCCTTCGCACTCCGGCCAAAGATCGATGAGCAGATAGACAAGCTCATCAAACAGGGGGTCCTAGAGCCAACTGATCACGCCCGGTGGGAGACCCCCATAGTCACCCCAGTCAAGCCCGATGGGTCGGTGAGAATCTGCAGGGACTATAAGGCCACCCTAAACTGTGCCTTACAACAAAGCGCCTACCCTGTCCCAGTAGTGCAACACCTCCTACACTCACTGGGAGGAGGCAAGGTCTTTGCAAAGCTTGACCTGGCGCAAGCCTACCAACAGTTGCCGGTTGACGCAGAAACTGCTGAGGCACAGACCATAGTAACCCACTGGGGGGCTTTTCATTGTAAGAGGCTCCAGTTTGGAGTCAGCGTGGCCCCCGGAATATTCCAGAGCCTCATGGAGAGACTCTTGCAAGGAATCAAGGGGGTGGTGCCCTACTTCGATGACGTGCTGGTGTCAATAGCCAACCAACACGAACTGGAGGGTCGCCTAAGGGAGGTACTAACAAAATTCAAAGAGTCCGGGCTAAAAGGAAAAAAGGAAAAATGCCAGCTGCATACAGAGTGGGTCGACACAACACCGGCCTCTGCTTCTTGCCCAATGGCAGCAGTCCATACACAACATAAGCCATGGTGAGGGTGAAGGGAAAGCAATGGTGGCAGAGGAAGCGGCAGAGGAAGCGGCAGTGGCACAAAGTGCCCTGCCAAGTCCAACATCCATACCACTGCAGCCTGCCTGCTGACCCGGCCTGCAGCCAGCACCATACCCAGGGCTGCAGCAAAGGTGCTTGGCAGGGGTAGGGAGCCCTCCACGCTCCACCATGATCATCTGTTAAGAGCGGCTGGTGTCGAGGCATGGCTGCCTGCGGGGCGCTCTAGGCAAGGGTACACATGTGGGGGGAGAAATTAAGTCACCCCCAAAAAGACGGCCTAGCCGTTTTTTGAGGGGTCAAAAGAAAATAAGGCCCGGCCTTATTTTCTGAGAAACATGGTAGGTAGGCAGACAGATAGATGATGGCAAGAAAGTATGTGTCCAAATGTTCTTTTTGAATTATCGTAACAATAGAAATGTCTTTATACATCTCTAAGTATACTTAAGTCTGTAATTCTTGCAGCTCTATGTTGTCTGTTTTACTGAATTACTTTTAATTTGAACTTGGAAGTGGCTAACTCTGTATCTCTTGCCAAAAAAAATTGCTTTCTGTCAGTTTTAGTTTTTGTTGAAAAATGACTTTTTACTTCACTCAGAATCCCTTTCCATCTCCTCTATTAAGGATCACATATTTTTCAACTACTGGCTACTATACATGCTATACATGCTGATGTTTAACATTACTAAACCTGTTTTGTAAGCTTGTTAAAAACTCTTTAAATTCATGATTAATATGAATAAGCTCCTCATTTGCATATTAATCAGTCCCTCTGTCTTGCTAATTAACACAAGGGTTGTTTATCTAAATATTTTCTAGAATCCAGTTTGTTATGACTGTTACTGCACCTGCTTTCGATACTTTCAACTATGAATTCTAAGGAAAAAACAAGTAATAAAATTTGAGTCCTGTACTGATTATGTTGGGACTAAATGTTTGGTTAATGGAGATTATGATATGCTAACAATACATTTGTAAGTGTTATACTACAGAATTGGATATATGTCCTCGTTGATGAGTTGTATCTTTAATTTTCATTGTTCAAAGGTAAATATATGGTAGACAAAGTCCATGTACAAAAAGGAGATATTGATAAAACCCAATGATTTGCAAAAAGATATACAAAATTTAAATCCTATAAATTTAGAATGTTGAGTGATAAGGGAAAGTAGAATAAGTATCCAGAATGTAATACTATAAACTGCTATTAGAAGAAGTATTATCTTCCTCATAAAAAAATCATAATAACGATGGAACAATCTACAAAATGTGATAGGGGTGCTTAATGGATAGTGGTGATCACAAGAATTTCCAGTTAGAGTATTACCAGTAATATAAATGTCCATGTATACAAAACAGTGAAATATCAGAATTGAAAAGGGCTTCCTAGATGGCAGAACCCTATTACAAGTTTGCTTCAGAGGTGCTGGGAATGGAGTGGGAAGCAGATAACTTCACTGTTACAAGAGGGAAGCAGAAATTAAAAACATTAGTTTTGAATCCAAATGCATACAGTATATGTATGATCTTCCACCATTGTGCACCATATTAAGCCTGTAATGACTTTGAAAAATCAAGTAGTATTTTGAAGGGGCTCTCCTCTGCCCCATCCCATTCCTGGAATGTGTTATATAGTTTTAATATTTTTGGCCACTGATTTAATCTTGGGTACTTTTCTAACATAGTGACTCCCAATATTTTAAGAGTTTAAAGAGTTTACTTTATCTCATTAGTAAGAATGAAGAAGAGTCAAATCAAATATTGGCAAGAGACCAAATAAAGATTAAGAATTTTTAGAAATAAACTGCATTAAAACAAACAATAAGTGCTATTTTACATACCATAGAAGAAAGACAATGAATGTGCCAAACCTACATTGGGAAGATACTCTCTATCTTCATATTATTGAATACAAATTAATTATTTGTACACAAAAAACTTGGCATGACAGAGAAATATTTTTCTATTAGATTTTTAGGTGGAGGCTTTTAAAAAAGTAGAATTTTGAGCACTCAAGCAACCCAAAAAATTTTATTTATTTATTTTTATTTTATTTTATTTGGTTTGTCAGTTGCTTACAAGATAATAGGTATAAGTAAAAACATAGTTTTGAATACATGGATACATATAAGAAAAATAAAAGGAACAATAAGACAGGGACAGTGCGCTTATGCACGCCCCCTACAGGCCTCTTAGGAAGGGGGTGAGGTCAATAGTAGACAGTCTAAGGTTAAAGTTTTTGGGGTTTGGGAAAGAAATCACAGAGTCAGGTAGAGTATTCCAGACATTGACCACTCTGTTGCTGAAGTTGTATTTCCTGCAATCAAGTTTGGTGCAGTTTACCTTGAGTTTGTATCTATTGTTTGCTCTTGTAATGTTGCAATGTATGATTTTATATACCATACTTAGATCGGACCGATGGTGGCATAGTTCTAGGTTTTCTAGGTCTAGAATTTCGAGTCTGGTGGCATAAGGTATTCTGCAATGAGTAGAGGAGTGGAGAACTCTTCTTGTGAAATATTTCTGGACATTCTCAACTGTGTAAATATCAGATACATAATGTGGGTTCCAGACTGATGAGCTGTATTTGAGTATTTGGTCTAGCAAATGTTTTGTATGCTCAAGTTAGTAGTGTAATATTACCAGAGAAAAAGCTACGTAAGATTAGGTTAACAACTCTTAATGCCTTTTTGGCTATGTAGTTACAGAGGGCTCTAGCACTTAGATCATTAGAGATGAGAACTCCAAGATCCTTAACAGAGTTTGGATCATCAACAAGGTCTTGACTATTCAGCCTGCATTTTATTTTCTGATTTTTTTGCCAATATGTAAGACAGAGCATTTATTTGTTGAGATTTGAAGTTGCCATTTGTTTGACCATTCTGATACATAGTCAAGGTCTTTTTGAAGGGTATTTTGAAGCAGTATTGTCTGTGGTGTTGAATAGCTTTACATCATCAGTGAAGAGAATGCAGTTGTTCTTAATATGATCACAGAGGTCATTTATGCAGACTATGAAGAGAGTTGGTCCTAGAACATTGCCTTGGGGGACACCACTGTTGACAGGTACAGAATTTGATAGGATGCTCCCAATTTTGACCATTTGTTGTCTGTTTGACAGGAATGCTTCTATCCAGTTATGCAGGTGTCCAGAGATACCATAAGATTTTAGTTTTAGGAATAGTTTGTCGTGTACTACTCAATCAAAGGCTTTACAGAAGTCTATGTAGATTGTGTCTATTGCTTTATCCTGATTGAGTTGTGTAGTCCATATGTTTTTGCAGTGTAAGAATTCTACAGTAAGAGTTGCAGATTACATGATAGTTTTTTTCTGAAACCAAATTGTTTATTGGAGAGTAGGTTGTTTGTCTCTAAGTGGAGGATAATGGATTGGTTATTAATTGATTCTATGACTTTACAAGTGACGCAGCATAAAGAGATTGGTCTGTAATTTTCAACAAGGCTGGAGTCTCCCTTTTTGAAGATGGGAATGACCATGGCTTGTGACCATAGTTTTGGCAAGGAGCTGGTCCTGAAAGAATTTTCAAAGATTATGCTTAGAAGTTTAGCAGTGGATAGCTTTTTTAAGAAGTAGGCACATATTCCGTCCTGTCCAATAGATAGAGATGGTTTTAGATTGCGTGGTGCTTTTTCAACATTGTCTTCTGTAAAATCGATATGTATTAGATCATTGTAGTTGTCTGTGGTTTGACTAGGAAATACTGGGCATGATCCATTGCTGTTTACAAATACTGAGCCAAAAAATGTGTTAAAGAGGTTGGCTTTAATGGTGTCATAATTGCAGTCTGTACCATTAGGTCCTTTCAGGGGTGGGATGTACCTTGAGTCTTTTAGTTTGTTGTTTACAAAATTGTAGAAAGCGCGGGTGGAATTGGTGTGTAGAAGGTTTTCTTCTTGTTTAATGTGATAATTGGTGCATTCAGTCTTTATCTGGTGGCATAAATTTTGTATCGGCTTTTGAAATTGGCAACGTGACCAAATTTGTTTTTCCGCCAATGTGATCTCTTTTTGGATTGAAGCTTCCTTATTGTTATGGGTAATCTGTTTTTTTCTGGTTTTTGGAGTTGTTATTGGTACATATAGTTTGATGACTCTTTTGACTTCAAGTAAAAATGTGTTGTAATGGTCTTCAACAGTATTGCATCCAGTGAATAGAAATTGCCAGTTAAGGGATGAGAGATCGTTGTCTATAAGATCATAGTTGCCTTTTTTGAAGTTAAAATTGGGGATCACATCATTGTGTTGATTTTTGTGTGGATGCATGTTGAGACAAAAGTCAATCATGCTGTGGTCACTGTTGGACAAGTGTTCTTTAATTTGTATTCCATAAATTGAATTCAAACTATTGCAGAAGATGAAATCAAGGCAGTTGTTAAGTCTAGTACTGTTGGTTACTAGTTGTTCCAGTCACAGGTTTGTTACAGTATTGTATAAGGTTGCATGTATGGATTCAGTTTTACATTCGTTTAGGGTCCAGTTAATATGAGGTAGATTGAAGTCGCCAAGAAAGATAAAAGTGTGTGGGCAGGATATTGCCCATGTTAGTAGTGAATTTAGCTTGTTTACATGTTCAATGTCATAATCAGGGGCTCTGTAACATAGTAAGAATCGAAATGTGATATTTAAGCACAGTTCACAGACGATGGTCTCAGGAAGAGCAAGCTCCTGGGTAACTTGGATGTTTTTTAGATGTAAGGACTTTTTATAGAAGATAGCAACACCACCTCCTCTACGGATTTCACGATCTGATTGATAAACATGATAGTCTCTTACTGTGGTAATGGAGTCTGGGAGAGATGCATTGGGCCATGTTTCACAGACAAATATGATGTCGAATTTAGCCATATTTAGTAAGAAGAGAAATTCAGGTATTTTATTCACAAAGCTGCTTGCATTTAAGGCCAGTTGTAGTTGGAATTGAGGTAGTTAGGGGTGTGTGTGCCTAGCTTTAAGTGATGATGGGTTGGATGAGGTAAGGTTGGATGTGGAGCTGTGTGACTTACTTTTGATACAATCAGCACAGTAGTCAATGTACAGATCCTTCTCTCCATTGTCTAGATGTCTTTTGAGTTCATTGTGCAGTTCACGGGAGCGGATTCTTTGCAGTATGGATGTCTGGTCTTGAGTGAAGTTTTTTGTGGTTGGGATTGGTTTTTGCAATGGCATTTATTGTATGAATGAATATGCATTTGCTGGACTCATTTTTGTGTACAACTCTACAAAATTTAGGGGCCACTGAGACATCATTGTATTTGAACTCAGGGCCATCTCTGGTTATTTCAATGATATCTTCAGGAGAGATGTTTGTTGTATTTGAGTTGCTTATGATATTGTGAACTTTGGTGATGTCATCTGATTCATTGGTGTCTTCAAGACCAAATAAGGTGGCATTTGGACGTTTCTGATCACGTTCCGTGATGTCTCTGATGAGTAAGGGGATATCATTTGTGGAATTATTTGATGGGATAGTAATTATTTGTGGTTGTTGTTTGGTGGTTATTTTTGATTGAAGTTATGATTGTAGCTGAGGTAGTAGTTGTGGTAGTGGTTGTTGGGTTGGGATTTGATTTTGAGCTGATAGGTAGTCGCTTATCAGTGCTGTATTTTTTTTCAAGAGAAATTAGGCTTTCTTGTATAATTGTTTCAAAACGTATTGCTAAGCGTTTTTCTACTGAGTGCATGAGTGATTCAATGCTATCAACTCTGTCAGGCAGGGTACTTGGTTTGTTTAGCGTAGGAAAACATGATGGACATAGACAAGGGAATGTATCTGATGTTTTTAGGAGATCAGCTACGTCTTTGTTTAAGTTTAAGCAGGCAAAGTGGGCTTGATTGTCACATAGGTAGTATTTGATGTTATTTTCACTTTCATTGATGGTTTTAAGACATCTGAAGTATGTACAGGAGTCTGGGAGGTCATTGGTAGAGATATTATTTTTTGTTGTTGCTGTTTGGTAGTGGAGGATTTGGAGTTTCTGGCTGGCATGGTCAATGACAATAGTACACTAAACAATTACAATAGTTAATTAATTTGATAGGTAGACAGTTACTTAATGAATGTTGGTAATTAATAAATGTTAATTGATAAGTTATAGAACAAATCAAAAGTAAGGTTACTTATTACTAAAAATCAATCAATCAACATTACTAAGAATCAATCAATCAATTGACTAGATAATCAATGATACAGTATTAAATTTCTATCAATTCAATGAATCAGTAAATTAGTGGTCATTTAACAATTAATTATTATACTATTATATGATAAATCAATTATTATAGACAAAGCATTATCTATAAATATTTGGACTTGAAATACTGAAATAGTGGAGGTAGTGAAGTGTTGGAGGTTTGTTGTGTAAAGTTCCTTTGTTTTTCCTTAAAGCCACGTTTTTTGGTTTTGGTTTTGTTTTGTTTTTGTTTTAAAGAGGAAGTGTTGCTGTTTGATAGATTTGAATGGAGAAGATTTGAATGAGCTCACCAATCATCTACTTTGGAGTTTGGACAGGATGAGATTTGGGTGGGGGTTTAGTGGAGGTTGTCCAATCAGCTGAGTGGGAATTTAAATTCAGGCTGACTAATCAGCTGGGTGATTTAAATGGAGCTGGGTGATTTATATGGGGACTATCAATTCTCTGTGAGTCTCCTTTGTTCTCCCCAATTAGCGCCATTTAGAATTATAGTCTCTTGCTCTCCTGCAGTCCCTACTCCCTTTAGAATGTTTAGGATTACCCTCTGTCAGTTTCGTTTCTTTCTCTGCAGTTCAGATTCACACTCTACACCAGTCAATCTTCACTCTCAGAATCAGTCTCTCTGTAAGTGTCTGAATCAAACTCTCATCTAAACACACTCGTCCAGGCTCTTATCTGTATCCTCTCTCCGCTATCCACTCTTTGATCTTTGCATGCCCTATTCGTTATCCAAGAGTCGCAGTTCTTTCAGGTCTCACCTGTTCAGAATGGCATCCTACGGAATAGAGCCTTAGGCTCCCTGCTCGGGATGATGTCCTGGCTCACTCTCTCTGCTCACTCTCAGGATTGCCAGCAAGTTCTCAGAACTTTCCAAAATCTTTCAGCAGTCCCAGTTGAGGTAGATCGTAGCTCCATTGGCCCCAGATCCCACACCCCATTTCCAGCAATGTGGTTAGGCATTTGCCTCAATCGCCATCTTAGGCGGAACTTAAATGCAAATTTAAATGCATTTATTTATTTAAAATGCAAATTGAAAGTGCACAATCCAGTCCCACTGCACTTTCTTGTCTGTTATTTAATTGTTTTTAGTACTAGATTGCAAGATATTGTTTAGGTTCAACACAGTGCTCCCTCACCACACAGTCTGAATTTACTGATTTACATGAGACTAAGATGAGGACAAAGTTGTCCCAAATGTGAGATTCTTTATCATAGCAAATCTTCATAGAGCAGTGTTACCTTCTTTTCTATTCAAGTTGCCAGATCTCCCTTCCAACCCAACAATAATTTCTTACTTTTGTTTTGCAGCCTTTCCTTCTAGCATATCTCATCTCCTTTCTTAAAGAAGTTGGTTCTGGATTCCTGCAGAAGTTCCTACCAATTTCTATAACTAGTACCTAGCACTTAGGAGGCCAAATGCTTCTTAAGCACTTGCTCTACATGGCTGCTATACTTCTAAAAGAATCCTTTTTTCCCGAGCTTTCCATCTGTCCATATCTGGCCTGGAGTACTGGGGATTTAGTTCCTCTTCCTTTTTTTACCCTATGCATCTGTCTTTATATTCTTTGCCAGCTGATTAATATTTTGAAAAGAGAAATAAATGTATTATTGACAAACTCTGAATGGCTGTTTTTACAAAGCTACATACAATTTTACATGTTCCAGAATTCAAATTAAGAACCTGCAGAATTCTAAATATTATATGCAAGAGATCATGTCTACTTGAACCTTGAAGCTATTGTAATTAGCTGGCAACATGAAGGCACTGCAGAAGAGAAGTCTGGCTGTCTCAGTCAGGAAGCTAAAGGGCAGGCAACAAAAATGAATTCTTGTAGCCCAAAT
The DNA here is from genome assembly GCA_004319985.1 of Emydocephalus ijimae. Taxonomy (NCBI): domain Eukaryota; kingdom Metazoa; phylum Chordata; class Lepidosauria; order Squamata; family Elapidae; genus Emydocephalus; species Emydocephalus ijimae. Next base: position 7,220 of record BHEV01026855.1, on the reverse strand, counting down.
AGGGAGGAAATACCCCTCCTTCAATACTTATATTTGATATTGGGGATTAATTTTATTCCAGCTTGATAGATCTAATTATTAGGATACCTAGGATTAAGGGAAATTAAGCAAAAATGTTTAAAGTTGTGTGATCAGAATTAAGGGTGGCACAGGTGTTCCCACCTCAGTTCTGTTTACAAATCTTACCTGTCATCCTCCACCATCTGCTGTTACTAGAAAAAAGAGCATTTCATAGTCAATCTCAGTCTGTTGGTGCATCTCTATTTTACATTGTCAGAGGAAGGAATAGATGACTAATGGGCCAATTTGTTCTTCCAAGGAGTTGCCTCCCAAAATGAGTTCCCTTCCTACTCTCCCCTACCACATGGAGATAGATAGAATGCCATCTTTTAAGCAGTCTTTCAGGGGCTGTCCCCAGTATTTGAAGGTATTCAAGCATTCAGAGGACCAAAGTCATGGCCGGTATCAACATAAGACTGCTGTCGCTCATTCTTCTTATTTTAATAATATTTTAATTAAAGTTTTAAAATACAAAAATAATAAACTAATACAAGCCAAAAAATATAAAAAGAAAAAGTTCAGAAAAAAAAAAGATATGTCATTGACACAAGGAGTCAAAATTTCACTAATTTATTACCTTCTCTAACATTTCAGTAAAACAGCTGTCCCCAACCTTGAGGCAAAGCAGTCTGGGTGAGTAGTGGAGAAGGAATCAGGTTGTGCAAGTAGTGGGCTGGTGCACATGCATGTGTGCATGCAGCTCAATTTACACAAGCAGCGAGCCGGCATACACATCCATGCACACGTAGCTCCCCTGCAACATGAGCTGCACGTGCACATGTGAGTATGCATCGGCCCACCTTGGGGGCTGGTTGTGAACAGGCCACAGTCCAGGAGTGGGCCCTGGCCCAGGGGTTGGGGATCCCCACAGTAGATCTCTTCCTCCCGTATGTCATCTTTTATCTAGCAACATATTATAAAGCCTTATCATTCAGTCCTCATCAGCAAAAGTCCATTAAGATTTACCAGAAATAACCATTTATAAAGGGGGTGGGATTCAAATTTTTTAACAACCAGTTCTGTGTACCTGGCTAGGTGGGTGTGACTAGGTGGGCATGGCTATGTGAATGGGTGGGTGTGCTTCTTCTTTTTTTTTTTCAGCCATCCTCCCTGTGCTCTATTTTTGGGCCTCCTTGGCCTCAGGGAAGCATCCTGGGGGACATTTTTGCTCCCAGGAAGCTTCCCTGAGGCCCAGGAAGGCAAAAAATGTCACGCAGGGGGGCACAGCTCCCCCTGGGGCACCCCTTTTTGCCTCCTGGGTCTCAGGGAAGCCTCCTGGGTGGAGCAATATGGCAGTGAAGGGGTTCCCCACATAGCTGATCATTGGAACAGCTGAAAGAAAAAAAAAAGAAATACCTTAAGTAGTGACTGGGTGTGAGAGAATGCAGTCAGTGATGTTGGGCATGCTTGCAATCTCACGTATGCACGATAAGGACTGACTGGGCAGAGAGGGGAGGGGAGGGGCCAGCCAAGGGCATGATGTGCTAGTTCTCTGAACTGTACAGAATCTAAACAACCGGTTCTATAGACCCACTCTGAACCGGTAGAATCCCACCCCTGAACTTATATGTTAACTTAAATCAAAGAAATTAGTTTAGTATTTGTTTCCTTTACATTTAACACAGTAACTTAACATTTTACCTAAAAATACAACAAAAATATCTTCTTTCCTTATCTTATCTCTTATGTATAAGTAAATTATTAAAGTCTTATCATTTAGACCTAATTAAAAATTAATTAACAGGAACAATAACATAATGAAATAAATCTTTAATCCTTTCAAATACGTTGATTTCTTATAATTTTCTCTTTGACTCTTTCCCAAAAATTTTTCACATGCTTAACTCATTTCAGAAATAACATTTATATTTTAACCATAGTAACCCACCCAACTTTGTAATCTTTTCAACAGATAAGCTTACCACCTTATCTACAGACAAATCTTGAAAGTCTTATAATTCAGTTCTGATTAAGAAAAATCCATTAAGAACTACTAGAAAAAAACATATATACCATATTTTTCATACTATAAGACTCACCAGACCATAAGATGCACTTAGGTTTAGAAGAGGAAAACAAGAAACAAATGTTTTTTGCCTCTGCACGTCCTGTTTTTGCCCTCCCTGGCATCAGGTCAGTTGAAAACAGGACACATGGAGGGTTTGGAAGAGTGCAGAGTGCATCTGGATGCTGGGGAGGGCAAAAATGGGACCACAGAGGGTTTGGGAGGCCAAAAACAGGCCCATATTTGGTCTATAAGACACACAGACATTTCCGCTCACTTTTTTTGGGGGGGGGAAGTGCATCATATAGTCTGAAAAATATGGTATTTATCCTAGATCAAATAAGCCAACTTTATATTCCTTCTGTTTGCTTTTTAAAATATTGATGTGGCCCAAAAGCTGATTTTATTTTTCATTTCCTCTTTGTCTTTTCTCAGGAAAGCATTCATGAGTGTAACATATCATTTTCATAAATCCAAAATAAGAAAGTCATCCAAGACACTCTTCTGATTTATTATTTATGCATACCTTTTAGTTATTAATAAAGTAGCTCGTTTCATTTGTAAATCCAATGTATCATCCTTTTCCAAATCATTCCTGTAGCTCATCATTTTAAAATTTAAATCCAAAACAGCCTAATTCTCAGTTGTATCCTCTTCTATGTCCTCTTGATAGAAGAAAAGTCCTCTAGCTTGTTCCCTCCAGCCGGGACAATGCAATTGGCGCTGATGGATGAAATAAGAAGCCGAGAAGCAAGCTGTCAGAAAGGAGGTTTATTTTGGAAACCAGAGATTCTTCAGTAATAGCAATGGGTTCTGGGTCAGCTGGCAAATTAGTTTGGTCAGCACAGAGATTTTTATAACTTTACATTCTTTTGCAATTTTGAGGTTTGCATTTGTGTGTTGTTATTTTTTGATTGGTTCTATTTACCTTGTAAAAGCTCATGATTAGACTTAAGGGTCAGCTTCCCCTGGTTCTAATCCTGTCAGGCATGTGTAATTGATTTTATCCTGGTATTTTTGTCTGCCTATTGCCTCTAGCATGCCTCTTTTAATGGACTGGCAGGCTTGAGTCATTGTTTCCACTTTTCTCAATAACCAGGGTTACTCAAGTTCATAAGTGAAACTTGAAATTGAAATTGTTTCAGTTCACAGCTTGGGCTTGCAACTGACTGTTTGCCTGTGGATATTTTTTATTAGGAGAGAAAAGCGAGGGAGAAAAAAACTTGGAGATGATATCTTTTTACTCTTACCAGTTTCTTTTCCCAGATTTGATTGTGATTTGGTGCAAAAGTCAAGGTGGACCTTTTTGGAGAGGTATGATTTTTTCCCTATAGTCTTTTAAACCAATTTTTATGATAGCAGATAATTTTAAGATAAATTTTAACAACATTGTTCTCAAATATCCTTAAGTTCTTCCAAAGTTGAAATACTTTTCTCTAATCTGTATTTTCTCCATTAATTATAATTTTATTTCTTTCTGGTTGCTATATATCCTGCCCTCAAAGTCTTTTCTTATCATGTTTTTCTCTAACACAACATTTTTCCATGGGAAATTTCTTACATTTAGATTCAAAATCTTCTTGTATATGTATATATTTTAATAGCAATTTTAAAAATCTAGCAGAATTTTTTATAGATTCCTATAATTAATTTTAAAATCTTATTCCTAATCTATCTGGCCTCTCAAGAAGTTTATTAGTTTCAAAAATAATAGAAATAAAAAATAAAAAGACAAAAAGAAATGTCAGAAGCAAAAATGGAGCATAAATAAAAGAAATTTTATCCAGATATTCTTGTCCAGAATTGAATTCCTTTTAGATAAAGTTAACAAAGCAAGTCCAAGCCACCTACTAGTGTCCAAAAAACCAAACCAAAATATCAAAGCCAAGTATAGTAAAAAAAACAAAATGTTCTTTTCAATTCCTGGCTGCTTAGATTGTTTTCCAAGAGCTGCACCTGTTTAAACAAAGTTCAGTATTCTGCTCTCTATCTTTCTCTTTCTCTTAAGTCTAAACAGCCTGTAGTCAAAACAGTTTTTTTTTCCTTTCCTACAGATTCAGTCCTTTAATCTCTCTACTTTTAGGTGGCACTGTTGCTTTGCTTTCTCTTCTTTGCTATATTGTTTCCAAAAGTTTCAAGAAGTTTCACTTTTAGAATTTATAAATTGACAGGTAGAAAACAAAAAGGGAAAAATAGTCCAATACTTAAAATTAAAATTAATCTTTCTCAAGTTATTCCAACAAAGTCCAGTCCAGTTAAAAATTTAAGTCTTTGTTAAAATCACAGTAAATTAATCCTGATTTAATTTGACAGTTTAAAACGTGCTTTCCTCAGTGCTTCCTGAGAGGGAGTAATCCCTCTCTTCTATTTTTTTTTGAACTTATTATGGTTCTTTTTCCCTTGGAGTACACTTTTATTTCTAGCCAAAAAAAAACCCTCACCCAGTTCTGACACACTTTCCTTTCTTTCTTCTTCCGTTCTGGAGCTGTCCCAGCGTTTCAGCAGCTTTCAATGACCGCTTTCCACTGCAGCTGGTTTTGGGAGTATCAATCTGTATCAACCATGGACTTTGCAATGTCCCTGGGATCAACAGAATGTGCTCCCCTCATTCACTGTCCCTTTGGGACAGTTTAGGTCCAAATGGATTGTCCAGCTGTGGGATATCGAGGGCTTTTCAGGAGCCCCCGAATTGCCCGTCGTCTCGCCGTGACGTCAGCCCTGCCCTCTCCACATTTCCATTTTTAAAAGCAGTCAAAGAGCCTGTTAAATCAATGGACAGTTTTAAGATGTTAGCATTAAGTTAACTAAACTGAGAGTGACTTCCACATTTTAGTTTAGGAAATTTCTTTGTATTGGCTTTGGGATATATTTAGGGTTAGGATTAGACTTCATTGAAGTTAATGATTAAATTTAATTTGAGGGAATAACCATTTCAATTAAATTTTATGGGATAGGGTTGTCTTTGATTTATGCTATTCCTGACCTTCAAGAATCTTCAATGTATGGGTCAGGGTATTAATCGTTTTGCTTGTGAAAGTCCAGTTTGCCTCCCAGAGTTGTGGGTGCTCCATCGCTGGTAGTTTTCAAGAAAACATTGAACATTCACTTGTCCAAGATGTTATAAAGACTCCTGGGCATGGGATTGGACTAGGAGACCTCCAAGGTCCCTTTCAGCCCTATAATTCCAAATAATCCCCAATTGATACTTGAAGTTTAATCTATCTACCACAGGCATACTCCTACTTTACATTACAACATTATATCTTGATTGACTTCCAAAACAATATAAGCAATGTCCTGACCCATACCTTGAGGAACCTTAACTGTTCTCTCTTCCATTCATTGTGGGATGTCCTTTTGAGGAGATAACTATCCAATCAGAATTGACTAGGAAAAGCCATTGATCATTGCTGCTGTACTACTGTCACCTCTAATTTTTCTTCCAATGACATTTCTTTTCCTGGGGCTCATCTGATTTGATCCAGTTGTGTTTCCTAATTCAAAAGCCTTCCAAATGTTGATTAACCAGGGCTTCAGTACAGGGGTGGGATATGACAGGGTTAAGTACTGGTTCGGTGATTTATGATGTGCTTCCCTGCACGCTGCGCGCGCGTGCCTGTAAATCGTCATCAGCATGCTGCATGCAGAGAAGCAGCCTTTGAAACAGCCCTCTTGTCCTGCTTTTTAAATTGCAGCTGTGCCTTGCACAGCAGCTGAAGTTGAAAAATCAGGAAATAAAGGTCAGGTAAGAGCCCAGATGGGCGGGTGGGCAAAAACATCAGCAGACATAGAACCAGTTCTATGTCTACTGCTCTTCAGAACTACCGGTTCTACAGAGGTAGACAGAACCGGTAGAAACCCAGCCCTGCTTCAATATCTCTGCCATGCTGAGGACTAGATTTCAGGACAACTGACACATACATACACATTAAAGACCCAGCATTACTAGTATGTTAGCAAAGATAGTGATGTTCTTTCATTATATAGTTAACTACATTCATACCTACAGGGGATTTTTTTGTTTTCTGAGCTGCCACAGTACATTTAATAGTTGCATTGTGAGCATTAATCATTTTTTTTTGCCACTCTGAGAATTTGTTTCCTATTTTGGCCTTGCAGTCATCCAAAGGCCAAATTTAGCACATTAGCTACCAACCTCAAGGGAGCTCAGCTGTATTCCTTCACATCTCTGATTTTCTCATCTCTCCTATAGCTTCTTTTGCATCATCAACACAATTCCATCTAATAAATGCTACCATTAAAGACATTGGAAATGTACTCTCTAAAATACTTGCTTTCACAGAGCCTCAGGTGCTAAGCTCAGTGAAGCAGTTTGAAATGCCAAATCCTTTTAGAATGTCAGGCCCTGAATTTATATCCTACAGCAAATTTATGACAGTGACAGGATTGGGGCATGTTAATATTACTGAAGCATGCAGGTTCACTCAGTGCACAAAACTCAATTGATGTCTGTTCTGTGCTCATAAGAAATCAGAGGCCGATTCTGAACCCATAGCAGATATGTGGAGTGTTACTCTTCAGAGAAAAAAATCTGCTTTTTTCAAGTACCCCAATATGAGGTGTATAGGTAAACTGGTTTAAGCACAAGCTTCTTCGAGTGTTTCTTGTTTGAAATCTGTGTTTTGAGAAATTTGATTAAGTATGGAATGAAATACAGGTAGTTCTTGATTTATGAGAATTGAGTCCAAAATTTCTGTTAAGTGGGACATTTGTAAAGTGAGTTTTGCCCCATTTTATAACCTTTCTTGCCCCATTGTTAAATGAGCTACTGCAGTTGATATGTTAGTAACTTAAGTAAATCTGACTTCCCCATTGACTTTGCTTGTCAGAAGGTCGCAAAAGTTGATCACAAAATGTCCTTGGGACANCTCCTCGTCCTGGAAAACCCCTTTTTCCCAAGGCGGTGGAGCGGCGGTCAGCAATGGCCGCCACGAAGAAGTCTGCAACTGGGTAAGATTGTGCTGGAGGAAGCAAGAGAAGTGATGGTGCTGCCTGAGCCGGGTCAATCCTTGAAATTCAACTGAGCTGTCTGAATGGCCGGAGGATACATTGCATCCCTAAGAAGATTGAAAGCGGCGGAGAAGCTGTTAAAGGGAACTTTTTTCTTTTCTTCACTCTCCCACCCCATGGAAGC
>BHEV01026854.1:0-12791 GCA_004319985.1 Emydocephalus ijimae | reverse complement strand
TGGTATTGGTTTCCTGCTCATTTTAATGTTTCCAAAGCTTCAAATTCTTTTTGACTTTTAATCCAACTGATAGAGTAGCCAGTTAAAATCCAAAATGAAAAGATCCAAAAGTAAGAGGCCCAAAACCAAAGAAGAAAAAGGAAAAAAGGAAGAAGATAGATCTCCNAGATCTTGGATTCCTTGCATAATCATCTGTAAAGTTACTTTTTCTTGTTCTTTATGTTGCTTCAACATTGTCTGAATTAAATGTTGTCCTCCAGCTGGTGGAGAAGCAGAGGTAGAAGTAGAAATGCCAGATGGTATTGGTTTCCTGCTCATTTTAATGCTTCCAAAGCTTCAAATTCTTTTTGACTTTTAATCCAGCTGATAGAGTAGCCAATTATAATCCAAAATGGAAAAATCCAATAGTAAAAGGCCCAAAACCAAAGAAGAAAAAGGAAAAAAGGAAGAAGAAAGATCTTCAGGTTCTTCTAGACCCTAATCCAATTACGAAGTAGTCCACCATAAAAAAGGAAAAATAGAAAGGAAAAAAACAAACAAACCCAAGAATAATAATATTGATTAAGAGCAAAAAAAAAGCAAAAAGAAAAAAAGAAATTCCTTCAGGTTCTTCACACCCTAATCCAGTTGAGAAGTCTCAATAATCAAAAAAGAAAAACAAAATAGTCCAAAAATATGAATAGAAAGAGCAAGAAAGTCCCAATAAAAATAAGGAGAAAAAAAGAAAAAAAAAAGAATTCTGAGGCTTTCCCTTTAAAATAAAAAGCAAAAATAAGAAAACCACTAGAATTGAAATTTACAAAAAGGCTGGTGAGTAGGGATATCACAAGTAATATNTGCTCTCCCTCTATCTTATCACGTTGAAATGTCCTTGAGAAGGAGCCTTCTTACACTTCTCTCCAATTCAAATAGAGTATTTTCAAGCCTCTAGTTGGCAGTGTTGCAAAGTTTCTTAATGCTCTTTCCCCCCCCAGCCAGAAAAAAGGAATAATGTATACAAAAAGAAAAAAAAATAACCAAAGGGAGCCTCTATCCTAAAGAAAATTTAAAAATCAAATGGAGCATAAAATATATAGAGAAGAGAAAATTCAATCCGGTTACCTACAAAGTCACATTAAAGTCCTCAGAAAAAAAGTAGAGAAAAAAAATTCCAAGCCTCAATTTGACATCACTTTAAAAAACGCCGCTCAAACAGTTTTGGTCAAAAAAAAAAAAAAATTCACAGGTTTCTTTTTTGTTCAGGATGTCCTTTCAAGTCTCAGCGAATTTACAATACAAAAGAAGTATCTCACCCAGCCGACACACTCTCTCTCCAGCCACTTTCTTTCCGGAGCTGTCCTGACTTCAGCAGCTATGGAGTTTGCCTCTCCGCCGCCAGCAAAAGGGCTTCTCCCAGATCAACTAGAGATTTTGCGATATCTCTGGGATCCTGGGACAGTGCCCTTCACAATCCCCGTCTGTACGGGACGGTTTAGGTCCATTAGGACCGACCAGGGGCGAAAATATCGGCTGCGATCTCAGAGCCCCGAGATCGCAGCTGTATCGCCGAAACGAGGCTCCACCTTCTCCCCCGCAGGGGCATTGCTTTGATTGACAACAGCTGCGTCAACAAGGTCCTGCAAGTCGGTGAGTCTTTCAGGGTTGGGTGGGTGGAAGTGGGGGAGGGAGAATGATGCAATTGTTTCTCTTCCCCCTCCCACGCCTCGCTTTGCTTCCTGCCCCAGAGCTTTGGGTCATGGTCCTGTCCCTTATGCAGACGGGCGCTCTCCTCTTGCTCCAGCTGCCAATGATACTACAAGGCATGATCTACATGCCTCCAAGTGATTTCATGGCTTTAAAGAGGATGGTGAAGGAACTCAGATGATGTTTTAGTAATGCTTCCAATGGAAGGCAAAAGTAAAGCAAGAGAAATACATTTTAGAATGAATTGCTGGTTGCAACATTAGTACAAGTGATAAGAGATTTGGATTTTTGAACAGTGGTTCAAGTTTCAGGGAAAGGATGCTGTTTGAAAAGATGGAATTCATCTCACTAAGGAGAGAAAATAATTTCTGGATAATGACTAATTAACCTGCTTAGGAAGCGTGACACTAGAATACAAGAAAGGGAATTGTTGAGTAACAAATTGGCAAATAATAGGTGGAATATAGCAGCAAGTGAAATCTTTGGGAAATTACCAGTTTAGCAAAGACCCAAAAGACATATAACACATGGATAAATGAAACAGGAAACCAAATGTGAGGAGTCTAGTCTGTTAACTTAAATGTCTCTATACTCATGCACAAAGAATGATAACAAAATGTGTAGCGATTAAGGTAGAAACTAGGAAAATATGACTCTAGAACTATCATAGGCATAAAGTCTATGTCACTTTGCACCGGTCACATCCTCAGCCTTGGAAAGAAGGTAGTTGCCAGGAGTCAACACTGATTCCAATGCAGACCAATGCAGAGCACTATGATGAGCTGATATCCTGATGATTAGCAGGAAAGAGTTATGAGAAAAATAGTGGCTGGATGACAAAACCTTTCTGGAAGAAGGAGAGATTTTGGAGGTTACCTACATGACTGGACAGTTTCTCCTTGTGAATAGATCATGTTGAGTCCTGGCAACTATCTTGTTTGAAGGTATCAAATTTGTTACTGAGCATCTTTTGAAGCAAAAATCTTGTCTTGGTATTTGTCTTTTTCCCAGTGTTTGACACACAAGGTGTACTTGTTGACATTAACTGATTTGCTACTCCTTCCAACCAAAATAAAGGATCACATGATAAATCACATGGTTTGTTCAGTACTTATTTTTAGTACTCTTCACTCCTCCCAGAATGAAATAGCAACAAGTAACAAGGTACTATTCTACTTGATGTAAGGTGGGTGCAAAGTAGAACAGATTTTGTGGGAGGTCCTCCTCTTGAGGTTTTCAAGAAGACTAGACATCTAGCTCTTGAGGGTGGCTTAATTAGTTTTCCTGCAATTCTCAAGCAGCTCGTCTCAATTATTTTATCTTTATATCTATAATTTTTATCATGAATTTGGATTATAATATTTACAACAAATTAAACTTCAATAAAAATAAAAAGAGTAAAAGATCAAAAGAAAAATAACGAGAAAAGTAAGAGTATAATAAAAAAATAAAGTGACTTTAAATTTTAATCACAACTATAAACAAATTTAGTAATTCTTTACCTTCTAAAGTTACAAACATTTATCTCTTTATCCCACATATCATCTACCTATTAAACATTAATCTTTCAATCCTGGTATCAGGAGAAACTCCATAAAGGGAACAGCCAGAAAAAAAACAATTTATATTGTTTTACTTTAATTAAATAAACTAATTTTATGTCCCTTCCTTTTACCTCAAACAATCTTAATCCTTAATTAATTGTAATATCATAGAATTTGATTTCTCTTTATTTTTTCGTTGGCCCATTGCAGAAAGTTTTTCAAGGCTTTAACAACTCTTTTTTGTAAATTCAATAGGGAAAAATTATCCAGATCATTCTCTTGGTTTGTCATTTGTATTTTCCTTTTAAATTCTAAAACTTCAGCCAAGTTTTTTTTAGTTATTCAATGAAACATCCTTTTCTAAATTATTCTCTTGCCCTGTCCATTGTAAATCCAATTTCAGTACCACCTTTATCTTTTCAAATACAATTTGTTCTACATCTGACATTTCTTCAATAACATGTGTTGGTCATAGTTTAGCCATAGACTGAGACAACATTACTGGCATTGTGGTTATCATGGCTTCTATTTTCTGATTTCATTCTTTAAAAATCTCGTTTGTTATTTTTATTGTCATAATAGTTTACATCATCTTATCTTTGTGTATGTATCCATCTATACACAAATTGATCTACATCACACTGATTGTTATTGCAGATTGGAACTCAGTAGTAATAAACATAACATTTTAGCATTGTATTTAGGCTTATTTCCACTTTTAGCATTATCCAACTGCTTTCTATAAATATATTAACTGAACTCAGTGGTTCCTTAAAAAAAAAAAAGCAAAATGAAAGGAATTTGTAATGACATTCCATTTTATACAATGCTATATGCCTTAGTGAGTGAATTAATTATTATTTATGTTTTACATTCAATTAAGCATGTTGAGGAAGTGAAAACATAACTTTATTCCCACTTCTAAGTGTTGTAGTAATCAGTCCTTTTATTCATTTAATTTAGTTTAATTTTGGTATAATATTTTACTATATAGTGTGATTGTCAGGTGCAAGAAACCAGGAACCAAGGTTGTTCAAATGAGTACAGGTTTATTCCATGCTAGCTTTCTGTAAAAATCTGAACTAATAGTAATAGTAAGGCAAATTGGCAATAGATAAGAATCAAGAAGGGCTGGACTTAGATCTCTTGTGGGTGTGAAGGGACTGCAAATTCATGATGTACTTGACCTCTCCCTCAGATTCAGCCTGTCATCTTCTCCAATGGTCTCTATTCAGTTTTCCTCATTAGGCATTATACATACAATGATATTTAGAGCTAACAGATACCCTATCATTTTTAAGATAGGCTTTACAGAATAGTGTTCTGTAACCAGTTCCTATGGCTGTGAAAGCCAATGATTACATTTTCTGGAATGTTATGAGCCAAGTGAAATCAGTGCTGAGTCTAACTCATCAGTCATTTGTTTGCGGCTAATGATGCAAGGGCAGCAGGGTGGCAGAGCTAGTTTCTAAGCATTTGCTAGTCATTGTACATCATAAGATAATAATGTTTACGCTTGACATACATCCTTTTTTTTTCTTTAGATTTTCCATCTACTTTCCAGTTTAGGCTTTGTTGCTTATGTCAGTAGTGGTTGCATTCTGACCCAAGGCAAATTGCATTGAGCAATGCCTTTCTTAGATGTCTTAGATTCTGCATTGTCTCCATCTTTGACTTGGTTACCACTTGTTCTTTTCAAAAATCTTTTTGGAAATCCCTTGCAACAGGCAATTATTTTGGTTGCGCCTTGTTACCAGATCCCAGTGAACTTCTCCTATATACCCTGCTATCCCCAGCCCCTCTAAAAAAGGTTATAGGAACAACTTATGCCCTCAGAGGCAGCATTAATTTTACTTAATACATTTTTGTAGTGCCAAATAAGGATGGCTATATTGTATCTATATCCAATTTCTAGGATTTCCAGGAGTTCATTTTAGTTTTGAAATTTCATAGATTGTCTTTTGCATTCATTCTCTCTTTTCTATTAAAGAAACAATAATTTTCATGACAGGCCTTATATCATCTTCCGTATTTCCCACTCATTGTCACTATATATTCTATAGTGTATATATCTTTACACTAGGGCACAAACTTATCAATTTCAAATACTTTGTGTAAGATTAACTACATGAATACACACACACACACACACACATTTATTTATTTGTCTATTTTATAGAGCCACCCATCTCATGAGGAAATGAATCTGGATGGTGTATAACAAAATATTTTTATTTATTAAATGCATATTAATTTATAATAGTATATTTGAGACTCTTATTTAGATAATTATATTTGTACAATTTCATGGTGCCATCTCGTGTGCAATCTGGATTATAAACCTGAATAAGAAAGTAACCTTAGAATAGTCTTAATCAGCAATATCATGTCCACTGGTCATAAATCTCCATCATTTTTGTCTCACATTGTAATTGCTTAAGCATATGGCATTGAGCAGAATGATATTGGCCTTTATGAAGTTGTAGAAATGATTGTACTTTCACTCCTTACTGGGCTGTTCAACAGATAACACTTTTCAGTGCATGTCAAAACATCCATGGTTTGTTCCTTTAGAAATCAGTTCAGGAGAATCCATCAGCATCATCTCCTTGTCCTTTTTGATAGTAGTATTATATTTATTCTACTAATGAGTCAAGTATGAGTCAACATAATCATTGTTATGTGCTTCAAATGTGGTTAATCAGGAATATAAAATTAATCCAATAAACAGGGATTAAAATCCGATTAAGGTAAAAATATTGTGTATTAAATAATAAGATGACCTTGAAATAGACCTGCCTGTGATCTTGAAGATAAAACATATTGGCAGTTGGCTTCCTTCATAATTAGTGAAATTGCAGTGACCTGTTGTAGCACTAGATATACAGTGTTCTCCTAAGCTATGCCTAAGATTGTATATTATTTGTTCTCTATGTTTTAACTTTGTCTATTTCTATTGTAATTATTTATTCATAGTTGTTATGTTATCAGCTGTGACTTTATAAAGCACATTGAAACCATATTTTCCCTTCCTAGAGTGGGAGGTGCAAGTTTCAGGGAAACATAACCCTTTTGTAAAAATAATGAGGATGTAAAAATAATAGGAGCAATTACATATTCTCCAAAGAAGATGTGCTCTGTTCCTAATTTGACTGCAGTTATTCATGATCAGAATGTGGGCTGAGATGTCAGCATTATTCAAATGTCATTAAAAGTGTGGGGGGAAAAAGGCTGATCAGTACATTTCCTCCCCAGCTTCTTATTCCTCAAACTTACTCATTTTAAAATATGGATTCTATTGTTGCTTGTTATTGGTGGTGGTATTTTGAAAGCTTCTTGGACTTTTCAGCTCATTTACTCTCAATATTATATTTTAATATAACTTGAATGAAAAATCTTAGATGTAAAATATAGAAACTCCTCTTTCTGAATGTGGTTATATTTTCTGGTTATAAATGTATAATATTCAGATTATATTCTCTTTTATGAAGATACAACAAATTATACATTTCTGTTACTGGAGGATCAAATAATACTGCATTTTCTCTGAGTACCAAATATCACAGTATTGTCAAAGATGGTAGATAATGTTCCAATCCATTAAGAAAGGTTATGGCTTTCTGAGAACAAAACTATTATTCTCAGGGTCCTCAAGGACTTGTTTTCTTCAACACTATGCCTGAAAGATAAGGCAGGATGCTACTGTATGTAGATACAGCAAACCAAAAGTTAATTAAGTATCCCTGGAAAGCAGAATATATTGTTAAGTTGTCTTTTGCTCCTGAATTTCATTTAATAATATTGAAGGAAACAGAAACATAAAGGTGTTTTAGATACTATAGTGGATTCTGGTCTACTGCAATTTTGCAATGAACTTCCGACTATACAAACTAGGATTTTCAGGTAAACTTCTGATAGTTCACGTGGACAAAGGCTATTAATTCCACATAATTTTCAAATAAAAATTAATGATCTGTTCCATGTAGGACCAAGTGCTTTATATCCAGAAAGAAAATCTAACTCTATTTCCTCCCATAGGAAATATATGATGATTTTTATGATGATCAGTGTGAAAAAATGTAATTTTCTTGAAAGTGAGTGATTCTAATAAATTTATGAAGAAGAACTTGTCCGCTTATCAGACCAAAATTATAGTCTTTCACTTTTAATAATTTATCTATGTAAATGTTAAACAATAAATAGGTTTTGCTGTATTATGGTTGGACTGAGTTCTGCATTGGGGAAAACCAGTATTAAATAGAAATTATGACAAAAGCCAAGCAGAAGTCATAAACCAATTAAATTATTCATTCAGAAACTTGGTAATTGATTAGTTAGGATAAAACAGACTAAAAGTGACAGAGACAACATTGAATCCACAGGGGGGCAGAATGATTAAAAAGAATTTCTCTAGAGAAAGTGGGAAAAATAGATTAGGGAGGTTCAGAGTAGATCCATGCCAGGATTCTTTGGAAAAAAAATTAAGCGGAGCGGGATAAATGTTTCATTTACTTCTAAACTGTACATGGTGTTTTTCTCATGGTTAAAAAAGCTTAATTAATTTACAGCAGAACAGAGCCCTTTGTAAAGAAACAACTGCTTTGTTGTGCTTTCAAGATCGTCCATGAGACAAGATCAAATTACTAAATAGTAATAGGTAGAATAAGAAAAAAATGTGCATTCTTTAGATTCTCATACATACCTACAAAACTTAGCCTTTTGGACTACATATCCAAAGTAGTCATGTTCATTAAAATATGTTTGGAATTTGTAACACTGTACATTTAATAAAATTTCATAATAGTTCAGGAAATATGTAAAAATGTTTAAGAAAGACATTTTGCAATAATGTGCAATTTTATGTACCGTGTTTCTCATATAATAAGGCCAGGTCTTTTTTTTTTTTTGAGCCCCGAAAAAATGGCTAGGCCATCTTTTCGGGGGTGACTTAATTCCCCCCCTTGCATCTTTGGGCAGGCGGGCGGCGATGGCTTGGATGTTGACCTCAGCGATGTTTTAATATAGGCCTTAATTTGGAGGGAGGGGCTTAATTTCATTTCATGCCTATCAAACATGCTGGGACTTCCTATTGGAGGAGGCCGTATTGTTGGAGAAACAGGGTAAAACAATACAGATTAGGAAGAATGTTGATAAAATACATCTGAACTTTGTGCAGATACTTTAAAAGTCGCAAATTAATGAAGAAGCAAGATAAAATTAATTTAAATCAATGAATTCCACTGTCCCTATTATCCAGTGAGCTATTTCACAAAGAAAAATAAGAGAATTTTAAAATGTTGGCTAATCAGACAGGGAGACATTTCCCCATAATTGTAAGCTGTTCTGTGTAGGTGAAAAGACATGCCTTCTTTAGTGCAATTAGCCATACTTATCCCAATCAGAATAAAAAGCTTAATGCTTAATTTGTTACCAAATTTTAATTCTTGGATTCCACACCTAGGCAACAACTGTTTCCTTTTTAAGTGCTTGTGAATGTGAAATTGTGGTAAATCATCACGTTGGAAAAGCACTAAAGTCTCATAATGCACACTCAGAATTTTTGGTACTTTTCTTTCTTGTTTCTACATACACACACATAACCTACCACCCTTTCTTTTTTATTGCTGTGAATACTATTGTGTAAGCATGATAGGCTTATTGTTTATATCTGAAGGTCAAATACTATGAATTGTTTTTGAGAGAGATAGCTTATTTTGTAACTGTATAGAAAATTATAGAATAATAAGCTTTGCTGATTTCATTGTCCAAGCAGAAATATGAAAAGCACAACCACAGAAGGAAAAGCTGATATGCCAGTGACTATCTGATATGTGACTAGTCCTGAACAAAATGTTGCTACCAACTATTACTTTCTAACAATTACCCTGCTGCTCCCAGTAATGCTGCACATTAACCATGCATAGAAGGCATTAATCATTGTATAATGGTGACAATGCTATGATGACATATTCAGTTCATTCCACGCTGTCTTGCATGCAATCCGGGCTGCTAGCTGAGAGTCTTCATTTATCATAATGTTAATGTTGTGCTATAGCTCAACGCTGCAAAGAATGTCAGTAGTCTACTGCATTCATAGGTATTGTGAAGTCCAATAGGTAATAGCTGAATACTTTTGTAGCAAAATTTTCAGGAATATTATACTGCATTTCTTGTAAGCTATGTTGAAAAAGTGCTTGTGTGTTGACATACTGTCTGAAAAAAATGGGAATGGCTTATTTAAAAATTAATTACAGGTACTTTATTTAACAAAATTAAGATTTAATACACATTGTGATAAAATCATGTTGCTTTAATGGATTATTATAGATGTTAGGAGCTTATTATTGCTGGGTATTATATGGACGCTATCAACCCAGTAAAGTTGTCATAGAGAGTTTCTCTATAGTTAAGTTGTGAATGTAATAAACACTTTCATGTGTTTTCATTAAAATGTTTTGAAACATTTTCAGACATTAAAACTGCTATAAGAAACAGTAATATTGCAAGTTATGTGGGACAACTTCAGTATAGGGCTTTGTATTGATCTAGTCTAAGCAATTATTTGTAAATAATGGAAAAATTACTGTTGAAATTCAGCTTCACTGTTTCTCTTTCCTGGTAGACCCAGAAAAACTTTATATTGTATATTTACCACTAAATAAGTAGTATGTTTATCTTTCTTTACAGAGATGCAATATTGATATTTTGATTGATATCATCATAATACTGAATGGTACTATCAGATACTGAACCACAGCAGGTATTCATATAGCAAAGCAGACAAAATGGCATTCACACGAAAAAACTACTCTTGAGGCTTACCAGCAAAATCATAAATAAAACAACATCACAATATTAAAGAACAAAATAAATAACAACAAAAGTAAAAACATAAAAGAAGAAACTGTAAAAGAACAAGTTACCATCATTTAGCCTCATCCAACTATCATTTAATTTCATTCAATCACTTAGCAGGCTTTCTATGGGATCCCCAAGGATGATGGAGAAACCATGTTTTCAAGGCTTTCCAATGGGATGATGTTCCAGACTGTGGGACTACAGGAGAAAAGGGGCAGCTTCTGGGACCTGCCAGATCAAATGTGTTCATAGAAAGGACCCAAAGCATACCTCTTTTGCTGGACCTTAAGAGTTGTTAACCTAATCCTATGTAGTTTTTTCTCTGGTAATATCACACTACTAACTAGAGCATACAAAACATTTGCTAGACCAATACTTGAATACAGATCATCAGTCTGAACCCACATTACGTATCTGATATTAACACAGTTGAGAAAGTCCAAAAATATTTCACAAGAAGAGTTCTCCACCTCTCTACTCATTGCAGAATACCTTATGCCACCAGTCTCGAAATTCTAGACCTAGAAAACTAGAACTACGCTGCCTTCGGTCCAATCTAAATATAGTATATAAAATCATACATTGCAATGTCTTACCTGTCAATGAATACTTCAGCTTCAACCATAACAATACAAGAGCACATAATAGATACAAACTCAAAGTTAACCGCATCAAACTTGACTGCAGGAAATACGATTTCAGTAACAGAGTGGTCAATGTCTGGAATATTCTATCTGACTATGTGGTTTCTTCCCCAGACCTCAAAAACTTTAACATTAGACTGTCTACTATTGACCTCACCCCTTTCCTAAGAGGTCTGTAGGGAGCGTGCATAAGCGCACCAACGTGCCTTCTGTCTTTGTCCTGTTGTTTCTTTTTATTCTTCTTATATGTATCCATTTCATGTATTCATAACTATGTTTATACTTATATATATTATCTTGTAAGTGATTGATAAATCAAATAAACAAATGACTAAATAAAATATGACTAGGAAAGAGACATTTCCTCAAATAATCTGATCCCATGCCATATAGAGCTTTAAAGGTCAAAACCTGCAGTTGAATTCCACATGGAAGCAAACTGGCAACCAATGTAACTCACAGAAAAATGGTGCAACATGCCATCTTAGAGGCACATATAACTGTCCACAGAGCTATATTCTACACCAAATGAAACTTTCAGATGTTGTTCAAGGCAGACCCAGAGTGCTTTGCAGTATTCCATTCTGGAGGTGATTAGAGGGCATTAGAGACAGTGATTTTTACTAGTCTAAGTATACCATATTTACCGAATATGAAGACAGTTGCTCGCCAGCCCATAGTAGTTGTTGAACTGATAGAAATCTTCATGAACAAGGACAGAAAATTCTATGTAGAGCTTGGGTCCTTCTTTTCCTTCTTCCATCATCTCTGAAAGAGGTGCCTGGCTCAGCTTTCTTCAGAGGCAGCTCAAGCTATTCTGCAAACAGGTGACATGATTTGGATCCTTTGGAAGCCTCCTTAAATTGGTACATCCTTAGCTTGAAACAAAAGAGTAAAGAGAATTGAGAATGATGAACAAATCCTTTACTGAAGACCATAATTCAGTTTGTAAGTTCAGTTTCATAACCCCTAAAATTTTTGAAACAGACACAGACCTCTATGAGATTGAAATTCAACCAGAAATAAATCAATTTGATCCTTCTCTAAATGATATAAAATCATTTAGTCTTCTTGACATAGTTTAAGGATATTTGCTTGCTTGTTGGTTTATTTATTGAAATAAAATAAACCAACAAGCTAACAAACGAAGAAATTGAAACTGAACCATTGTGATCTTTAGCTTAACTTGGAATTTTCCCATAGGCATTTCATGGGCTGTCGCGTCGTGTTGTCAGCGACCAGCTGTGGTTATAGTCTTCTCAGCCTGTAGAGCCCCCGCAGGGGTGAGTTTTAGCGGGACCCTCGCGAGGGTGAGTACCTAGGTACTATTTCCAATAATTGACACCAAACAATCATGAGCTTAGAATGAGAGAGCACATCGCGTCTGGGGCAGGTGGGATGGTCCCGGCCCCGGCTGCTTTGTGACACCCTCTTTTATTGTGCTATTTCATGAGGGTGGGGTAAAGAATACAAAGAACAAAGAAGTATAATTTCTTACTGCGCCATAGCTGAGAGCGACCATTGTCTACGTGTTAAGTTGTAGCATGTATTAGGTGCATGATGAATTGTTTTCCGAACAGGATGTTCTTTTAGACAGAACGAACTTCTGTAGTTGGCTAGTGCTGCGTGTCTGTTAGCTGTGGGTTAGGTTTAACTGTGTTGCAATTTTCTACCAAGGCTGTATGCTATAGTTTTCTGCTGAGTCTGTATCAGTAAATGCCACAATAATTCCTTCTTTTTTGTTTTTTATGAGGAAGTTTTCTGAGGTGGGGTTATCCTTCTCCATTGTACTCCAGCATGCTGCGNTTCGAGGTGACAAACAATTCTTCTTCATTCATTGATTCTTGGTCAGAAAACCCGTCTAACAAGGGCTTTTTGATGGGATTAGTAGGTGAAATTATGGAAGTAAGAAGACTAACAGTTTTTCGTGTGGTGCCTACTTCTTCATCTAGTGTTTGTAAGCGAGTTTTTAGAAATGTTATAAATCGTCCTATCAGACAAGGACCAAGTGTACAGGCAATCATTAACAATACAAGGGGGCCTATTAAGGCAGAAAGCAGAG
>BHEV01026852.1:0-18702 GCA_004319985.1 Emydocephalus ijimae | reverse complement strand
ATATCGTTCAGCCTTAATCCAAAAATAGCTCCCATCCGCCTTAAGCCCCGTCAAGTTCTGTTTGCCTTAAAGCCGAAAATCAACGAACAGCTCGATAAGTTAATAGCTCAGAGCCAACCGATCACTCTCCCTGGGAGACCCCAATCGTAACACCAATTAAGCAGGATGGTTCAATTAGAATTTGTGGGGACTACTGGGCCACCCTGAACCACGCCCTACAGCAAAACGTATATCCGGTGCTGGTGGTACAGCACCTCCTCCATTCCCTGGGGGGCGGAAAAGTCTTCGCTAAACTAGACTTAGCTCAGGCATATCAGCAACTACCTGTTGATGAAAAGACGGCACTAAAATTAGTTCTACAGAAATTCCAAGACACCGGTCTAAAAGTGAAAAAGAATAAGTGTAAACTATGAACAGATCGTGTCGAATTTTTAGGGTATTTAATTGACAGTCAGGGTATTCACCCTACCGATAGTAAATTGAGAGCAATAAAAAACGCTCCCAGACCCCGGAACAAGGCCAACCTCCAGGCGTTCCTAGGCCTTATCAACTTTTATAACGTATTTCTACCGCACAAAGCAACTGTCGCTGAACCTTTACATCGTTTACTGGACAAAAAAGCAATTTGGGTATGGGGTCATAGAGAAGAGCAGGCGTTCCGTAATGTAAAAAAACTACTGACTTCTGACGCTGTACTCATGCAGTACAATGAGACCTTGCCATTAAATATCACATGCGATGCTTCACCTTTCAGAGTGGGTGCCATTTTGAGCCACGTATTGCCTAATGGTAGCGAAGCCCCTGTTCCATATTTTTCCAAGACGCTTTCAAAAACTGAGCGAAATTATAGCCAAATCGATAAAGAAGCCCTCACGATTGTGTCTGCCGTTAAAAGATTTCACGAGTATGTGTATGGCCGGGCTTTTACTATCGTGACTGACCACAAACCGTTGCTGGGGATAATAGCCGGAGATAAACCGACTCCCTAGATATTATCCCCCAGGATGGCTCGCTGGTCAGAATTCTTGGCTGCTTATAATTATCGGCTGCAATACCGCCCGGGGAAAGCCATTCCCCATGCCGACGCATTGAGCCGAGCACCGCTTCCAGAGACTCTCGACAACCCCGCGCCAACAGTAACCACGTTGCAGATCGAGACACTCCACACACCGCCATTAACCGCCCGTGATATCGCGAGAGAAACAAGATGTGACCCCACCTTAGCACGATTCCTAAGTTGGGTGGAACGCGGATGGCCATTGGACCAAATATCAGATGACTTCGCACCATTCAAAACTTGACAGAGTTGTTTTCTCAAAAGGGCTGTATCATCTGGGGTGATAGAGTCGTTATCCCAGAGCGACTCCAACAAGCAGTACTGAGAACCTTGCACGATGGCCACCCCGGGATCGTGAGAATGAAAGCCCTCGCACGAAGCTACGCATGGTGGCCGGGCATCGACAAACAAATCGAGACTTGGGTCAAAGCTTGTCATAGATGCCAGGAAGTGAGCAACGCTCCACCAAAAGCAATACCAACCGAATGAGAGACACCACGGGGACCCTGGTCCCGTATTCACCTGGACTTTGCTGGGCCGACCAAAGGCCACACCTTTTTGTTAACTGTCGACGCCTACTTGAATTGGCTTGAGATTCACCGTATGAGGAACACGACCACAGAAGTGGTCATCAAGAGACTGGAAAGACTGTTTGCAACCCACGGATTACCAGACATTCTGGTATCCGACAATGGGCCCCAATTTACCGTGCTGACCTTCGAGCAGTACCTGGCTGACCACGGTATCCGACATGTGCTCATTTCACCTGCGCACCCTGCGGCCAACGGCAGGGCTGAGTGCATGGTCCAATTCGTTAAGAAAACTACAGAAATTAGACTACAACAACTTCGACAAGAAAATCAACCGAATCCTTTTTCTACAGTACATCCCACCTCACAGCATCACCAACAAAACTCCCGCCGAACTTCTTATGGGACGAAAGCTCCGCTCCCACCTTGACCTGTTACACCCAGCTTACGAACCAGAAAAACCACTCGAATCCAGCGGCTGATGCCATACCTTCCAGGTAGGCGATTTGGTGTATGCTAAAAACCTATCAGGCGATCCGCTGTGGGTAGAAGCAACAGTAATCCGTGTAACTGGCCCAAGATCCTACCATGTACAGTGCCCTGACGATAGAGTATGGAAGCGCCATATCGATCAATTACGATCACGGCTCCGATCAGGCACTTCTGAACTCCCTTATGACCAAACTGAGGGGGGGGGAGATACAGAAGAAGACGAATTTCAACTAGAGGAAAACTCTTTCGAAGGGAACGATAGCAAAACAGAGACACGGGAACAGGAACCAGGGATGGGAGTAAGTCCACCTCAGGGAGTTGCCGAAGATATTGGTGACAACGGAAATGCGAACTCTGAACCAGAGGCAACCCCTTCGCCAAACAACGATCTACCTCAGCGAGATTGCGGCCAAATGCAAAACGCACAGCGAAAATCAAAAAGACTAATAAAGCAACCGTCCTACCTTAAGGACTATGTGACCGCGCCCTGTAAACAGAAGCCAGGGGGAAGGGGTGTTGTGAATGCATAAAGGTTAAATAAAGTTATCCTGAGCTTGGAGTCAAGTGCAGGGTTCTGGCCCTGCACTTCTGATTGGCTGTTAATGGCAGGATCGGATTGGTCTGTTCAGGGGAATCTGATTGGCCATTAATGGGGCATTCATATTGGTTAATGGAGCTAGCCCTCCTGGATTGTTATTGGTTAAAATAGTCATTGGGTTGCCTATATAAGGAAGGCTATAGCAGCCATCCAGTTTGAGCTGTCACACCATGTAAATAAAGAGTTGAAGTTCACCGTTTCACAGGCTCGTCTCCATTCTTTCTCGCCCATGCTTCAAACTTAACAACCTGTAAATGTCGGACAAGAAAATTTGGTAATGTAGACAAACAGATTAATTGCTTATTCTTTCTTTGCTTGTTTGTTTGTTACAACTTTTCCTTTGCAGGTTTTTGGAGCAGGATCCAAAATTGGATCAACCATTTCCATTTTCTACAATATTTTAAAGATATGTTACATGGAAAACATGAGAAAACCAAGTATACTTTACAATCATCCAATCTTGACTGGGTCATTCACAGTAGGAATCAGCAAGCTTTTCTGGTCCCTGGCCATCAAACATAAACTTGTGTGATAGTGCAGAAACATACGTAAAAATTGACAAATCCATGATGTTTCACCATGCTATTTCTCAAGATCACTGAATATTGCTTTTAATAACAGCTTGTATTAAACAATGACTAATTTTATGTCAACTTTTGTGGTGTAGCCCTGCAAATCTGAAGACATGCTGCAATAGACTATAACTGTGATGGCGAACCTATGGCACACGAGCCCCAGGCAAACTCACTGCACATGCGCGCACCTCCCAACTGATTTTTCAGCCCATTTTATGCCCTTTTTGTTTTCCCAGAGGCTTGAGGGAAGCCTCTTCAGCCTTTGGAGGCCAAAAAAACAGGCCTGTTTTATCACTTCCTGTATTTGCGGAAAGAGGAAATTTTGGCTTCCCTTGAGCCTCTGGGAGGCCAAAAAAGGCCTCAAATGGATCAAAAAATCAGCTGGGAAGCTTGAGCATGTGCAGTACAGGTAAGGGGGTGATGTGTGTGGGGGACCGTGTGCACATGTGCAGGGGGTGTGGGGGTGCTGGCACACAAACACGTGAGCACAAGCATAAGCACAATTTTTGGCACAGGAGCCCAAAAATGTTAGCCACTATTGGACTATAACATGTCAAACTCAGGGTGTGACTTTTTGTGACATTTTTCCCTTCACAGAGATGGAATGCATGTGGCCTGTATGTGACACATCCAGTCCATGGTCTGCCAATTTGACAGCCCTGGATTAGAAGAATACAAACTTAGGAGAAAAGTTGGGAAATGCACACATGTAAGACTGAGACAATCTAAACTTTCCCTAAACTGTTACTTTACAAATAGTTGTAAGTTATACTTACTCTGAAGTCTATGCTAAGAAAACACAGCAATAACTTTTAATTCACTAATAATCAACTGCAACTTAAAAGAAAATTATGTTGCCAGGACATTCACAACTGAATAGAATAACTTCCGGTCTCCATGATTTATACAATTACAGCAGTTCTGAAATATCATGTTAATTCCTCCAGCAGGGTGGCCACCTGAAGGTTATTTTATCAACTTTATATCAAGAGTAATATGATTTTGCTGTCTGTTTCATTTTAATTAAAATGCACTCTTCAGAAAACTTATCGCCCCAAACTAATTAATTCTAGCAAAACCCTACTTAATGAAATGATTATAATAATAGCCAAAATCTGTGTGATTTCTAAGGCTCATTAAATCATATGTGGGCTTAGTTTTTTTTAAAAATGAATTCTTTAATAGAGTATGGATGGGTGTGGACTGAACAAATTAAAATAAATGCAACCAATTTCTGATGTTTGTGGGCAAAACTGTATGGAATTTTGTTTTCATGAGGGGTCTATGACAATTCACCATGGCCAATTCGCCATAACCAACTTGTCACAGCCAACTCACCATGGTCAACGTGTTGCAGGACAAGAGTTACACTAATATCAAAGAAATGGTAGAATAGAATCATTAAAGAAAGGATGCAAAAGGAAGGACAGAATAAAATGTTAGTGGCAAAAGTTAAAAATATTTTTTATTTATTTTAAATAATTATATAGAATAGTTACATTGTCCCATAGTGAATTGTTCCATGGTGAGTTGGCTGTGGTGATGTATCTCACAGTGAGTTGGCCATGGTGAGTTGGCCATGACAAATTGTCCCATTTCCTTCATTAGAGACATCAAAAGATTTTGCAAATCTGATTAGATCTAGAATGTTGTTTTTGTAAGGAGCACAGATATCTTTTGAAGGTGGGTCAGAAAATTATTTTTTTCTATTTCCTGGTTAAAATTGTGTCAGATTTTTTTTTTTTTAAATACAATATTAATTTGTGGTTTTTTTAAAAAAATGATTTTTATTATATATAAAAGATGAAAGATTTCCATGTATAATTTGCACTAGGGATTTATGGATAGCTGATTGTAAAGCGCATTCATGTTTTGCCTTAGTATTTTTAAGTGTTCTTTTAAAACCAATTTTCTGATAAATCTAGGAATTTCATGGTAACATTAAAATCATTTGACTTTTTATAAGAGGCCTTTAAAGTTTTGAGTGCATTTCACTGCAAAAATGTAATTGATGTATGACTGACTGATTGATTATATTTGCATGCCATTAATTTCCAAATGCACTGAGAGGCAAAAAGTCAAAAACATCATGAAAATAATTCCTCAATGAAAATAAACCCACCAAATCTCAACAATCATAAGGGATAAGAAAGTTGTAGAAAGTTAATCAAGACATTCATTCTTCTTGGAGTAGATGGTGAAATGTGAGTTTAAATTATTAATTTAAAATTCAGCAGACAGCTGAGTAAACTGTAAGTACAAAATGTATAACATACATTCATCAGGTTATTAAATGATTACTGTCATGCCCCAGCATATAACTTTTATATACTGTTGCTGTTCTCTAGCCCCAACTAGTGGCTAGAGAAAGACAAATGCCAATTATATTGTTTGAAACTGACCACACTTCATTACCCAGATTTAAATTGCTTGTATTTTGTTAATTGTTATGTTCAGCAGTAACTTAATACTGTCTATCTCTACCTTGTATTTAGTTGTCATTATATGTATCCCTATTTTCCCCAGTTTCATCACACCCTGTTCTTTGAATCCAGATCTGTCTGTTTTATTGGAGAATAGGTGGGTTTAGCTCCATGTTTAGCTGCACACAGACTAATGTGTAGTGAGAACAGAACAATTACATAAATTACAATTAGAGTGATCCTAGAAAACCAAATACCAGTCATATGTTACTGTAATTACTCTGTAACCAGGTTTATTGCTGGTTTTATGCCAATAATTATTAGGTCTGGAGCTATGATTTTACAGATTGAACTTCAATTAAAACTAACCAAGTGCCGAGGATCATATTATCTTTAATATAAGTAGTTAGAATAACTTTTAGAAAGGAATTAACACTTGTTTTAGAAATGTTGTAATTGTGTAAACCTTGAAGGTTCCAGTTGCCACATGCTTACTTATGAACTGGGAGAAATCTCATTAGCCATCCATGGTGTATAAAGAGTTACAGCAAATTCCAACTGGTAGTGCTAGCCATGCTGGGAAGTGAAATCCAGAAATCTGGAAAGTGCTATATTGTCTACCTTAAATGTAATAGAACAATTAGTATGTTTGGCATTGATCCAACATTTTGAAATGCACTTAGAAATTGAACTAAAGCAAAACCACAACTCTCATTCTAATATATGGCTCTCAACAGCCAACAAATATACATTCCCCTTATACATTACAGAAAAATCAGAATTGGGGATTTTCTTTATTCTCTCTCTCTCTCTCTCTTTCTCTCTCTCCTTCCTTCCTTCCTTCCTTCCTTCCTTCCTTCCTTCCTTCCTTCCTTCCTTCCTTCCTTCCTTCCTTCCTTCCTTCCTTCCTTTCCTCCTAATGGATCTGTTTTTAGACATTCCCTCCCTCACATCATTGTCCATACATTCAAACGAATATGGTGTGTAAAAAAAGACAGACTGGAGGATTTTAATCCAGGTTACCTCAACCATTTCCCGACATTTTCCAAATGAACTTCCAATTAGAAGGGGTGAAAAATCCAAACAGAATTCATACTGTGATATGCCTATTCTTTTCTTCTCCCAGATTTATTAACATGGCTGCAAACATTGTGAATGGCAAAGCTAGAAGTTTGATCATTCAAAATACTAAATGAACAAGATTGAATTGGCTTTCAAATTATGGGTACATTTCTCTGCCTTAAATGACTATATTTTGCCCATCTTTGTTTCTACTGTACTTGGGAACTTGTCATAAAAATTACATTCTTTACTGATGATAGACTCCAGAATGAGTGTGAAAACTTGGAAGAATAAACCTCTGGTCCTGGTGATCAACTCAGATTGGAGCCTGTTACATTATTTACTATTTCATGAAAGGTAAAATAAACCTCAGTTCCTATCGAGAACCAACAAGGTGGAAAGGTTTTTTTAATCTTCTTCTTCAATAATACTTACTGTCAGTAGATTGAAGACAGACAGAAAGATAAATGTTTTGAATGTATACCTTACAAAAGACACACATTTGAATCATTCTTTGTTGATTGGAGGAGTTATTGCCCGGTATGGAAAGCCTACTGTAGCTAAACAAGATGCAGAGTTTTTGATGATAGAATGAATTTGAAAAATGTATTAAATGAACTCGGTTTCTTATTCCCCAACATTATGGATAACTGATAGAGTTGTGGTAGCACAGTGGTTAGAATTCAGTACTGCAGGCTGACTCTGCCCACAGTCAGGAATTCGATTCTGACCAGCTTAAGCTTGACTCAGCCTTCCATCCTTCTGAGGTCAGTAAAATGAGGACCCAGATTGTGGAGGGCAATATGCTGACTCTGTAAACTGCTTATAGAGAGCTGTGAAAGCACTGTGAAAGCACTACATGAGTCTAAGCGCTTTTGCTATAATGGTAAACTATTGTGGGACAGTAAGACCCATTAAGCCAGAGAAACAAATGGATGGAGAGAATTGAGAAACAGAGCAATGCTTAATTTACACACATCATAACAAAGCAAAGCATGCACTGTTTTTTGTTTTTAAACTATAAAACATCTTCATGAAACCACATTCAAAGCCAAACTTAATGCTTTGGAGAAGGCAGCCCACTGTGTTTGTCCCCGAATGATCAATTATAGGATGGAAATATATGATGAAAATGTTGCATTCCCAATGTGGATTGTTTAAGTTGTGTACTCATTATCATGAATTAGCATCAGCTAGACTTTTTATGGTAACTAATGGAATTGCCTGCTGGACAAAAGCTTCAGTTGGGAAGTCCATTAAGCAAATTTATCTACTTTATGTAGAAAGTAAAAAAGAAAATCAGATTCAATATTTATTGGAAGCAAATTCTTAAGTTTGTTTTATCCTGGGGTAGGGATTGTTATCTCATAATAATTAATCTTAAATATGCAGATAGTTCACAATGTTTAATAATTTTTCTGCATGTTTTATTTATTTTTTCTTGCTGGTGCTGTCAGATTTATTTATGCTATTCAGTAAACTGATCTGGGACAGTATCATTTGACAGAAACAGTTGAACTTCATAACATTTTACCTACATTACTAAATAACCAAAGGAAAACAGCAAATGACACAAAATCATTGTGTAGCATGGAAGGTGCAGCCCAGTTATGATTATTTTAAACCTTCAAGGCAAGGTTTTTAAATTATTTATATCTCAATTATTTTCACAAGAAGGGAAAGAGATACACATAATTGTCATGGCCCAAGATATGAATGCAATGCAATTGTCATGGCCCAAGATATGAATGCAAACTGTAGGTTGGTGCATAAACTTTATCTGATGTATACATCAATATCTTTATAGTGGAATAAATGCAGCCAGAAAATAAATGTTTCTTTTCCATGTGGGAATGAGCATATTTGGAAATGTGTGGAGTAATGCAAACACCAGCATCCAAAGTAGACAGCCAATAGGGACAGAATGATGAAAGCAGCAAGCTCTTTCATTCAAAGAAGACAGCTGTAAGGACTCAAGCTGATGAGATGGGAACCAACCATTCTCAGACCACGCAGAGTCATTATGCAAGCACGGGAAATGGTCTGACTTAAATGGCAAGGAAATGCCATCAAATAAAGTAATTCATATATTTGTGATAAGCCTGGGAACATAGTATTTCTTAATGTGGAACTGAGTTTCTAGAGCAGAGGTGTCAAGCTCAAGCCATCACAGTGGTGTCACATGACATTTCAGGACTTTTTCCCCCTTCACTAAACCAGGAGTGGGTGTGGGCGTGGGCGTGGCCAGCACGTGACACATCCGGCCCACAAGCCAGGAATTTAACAGCCCTGTTCTTGAGAGTTGATAGATATTACTAGCCCTGGAGGGCCTAGTCCTATTTCCAATGTTAGTGGAGAAGAGCCCATTCTCTAATTTTGAGATTAAATAATGGCTACATGTATTTGGTAGCCAAGACAAGGCTGTTTTTGCCCTCCCTGAGGTTCAAGGAAAGTCTCCAGAGCACAGACAGGGCAAAAATGCCCCCGCCCCGCCATCGTGCGGGAGGCCAATTAGACCTTGCCCACCATGGCCACGCCCATCTGGGCGGAGAACCCTTTGCTAAAATTTTTGAAGCCCACCCCTGCACAGCAGCCATCAAACTCAGGATGAAATGGACATCCAGTGCTCAGTCACTGGAGAGGAAATTAGAATGAAGCATTTTAGACCAACCAATTCATGGGATTCAATGGCAGTTGTCAAGCAGAGTGGGGAAAAATGGAGGGTGTGTGTGTGTTTCATTTGTGGAGAATTGCAAGTGAATGGAGGATGGAAACATATATTAACTTTCCCTTTCCTAAACTGTATGCTTTTATTTTAATAAATGTCAAAGCATCCAATTATCATAAATTTAAATATTTGTACAAAGACTATTATATATACATAGGCAAACAAGATATCAGAACAGCTGTATAATTAAAGGGGCTGAGATAAGTCACTTGAGGCAAATATTCAGAGTGCAAAAATAATAGTTTTTCCCCCCTGATCAACTGTCATTTCATTATTCTGAGCAAGAAAAAAATGTTTCTCAAGTATACACACAAGAATTGTGATCTGCTCTGGGCAATGTGACGTTCTCAGGAAGAAGCAATTAAATTTCTTTAGTCATAAATCACTTGTCAAATAGAAAATTGCTACTTTCCCAGTGATATCAATGAAAACAATAATGGAGCAGAGGACACTGAGTATGGGAGAAGATTATCACAATAGATTCAACGCTTACTTATCTTCTTATAATGCTACACTATCTGAAAATGTATTTTAAGAATGCATGCATGATACTGAATTGGATCCTAACATCTGCCCATAGAAGAAGCGGATATAACACTTAAATAATGCAAACACACATGGATGAAGAGCTTAAAATGTGTATTGAACTATAATTAAAATTATTTTTTAAATAAAATTATGCACTGTTGGTATTTAACACCTGATAAATTGTTAAGTTCTATAAAGGTACTTCAGATGTATGCTAGAAATGTAAGGAAGGAACTTTCTACTATCTTTGGATTTGTGACAATGCAAATTAATATTTATTTTATTTAAAGAAATACTTGAACATACTTCTTAAAGCAAATATACAAATTAAATTCAATTGAAAATGTGTTTTTAAAAAAATTATCAATTGTTTGCTTTTACTTGGAATATAAGAAAGAGTGGGTGTTCACATTAGATCCCTAATAAATTTACATTTGAATTAAATATTCCAATAGAATAAATTGTTCATGCTTTATATAGGAAGACCTTAAGTAGTTTATTTAGCATGTTTTAACTGCTAATGCAGTTCTATCATCTATTATCCACCAAACCACCTGGAATGTTGCTTAGCAGAGCCAGAAATGTTCTTACCAAAGAAATAATCATTTTATCAGTATTAGTTCATACAACACTGCCAAGTTCCTATAATTGTACATGTATAAGAATAGAGTTCAGTCTTGATTGAATGAAATTTGAAGTATCTTTATGAAGTCCTCCAGTTGTATTTTCCCCCAATAACTAAATATATGATCTTTTATCTTTACTGTTACTAGAAGAATGTTTTTAGTTATAAAGGCACCCAGTGGAAGTCCATTTAAACCTAACCTATGACACAAGGCAATATTTTATGCAATGCAAAATATAGAGTCAGTAGTTCCAATTCCTACTTGGTTATACAAACTTCAGAATCAATCATAAAAAAATGGAAAGTCAAATAATAGAGGAAAAATCAAAATTCCATCCAGGGATGGGATTCAAACTTCTTAATAACCAGTTCTGTGCGCATGGCCTAATTTGTGGGCATGGCTTGTATGTAAATATTGTAAATATTTATGTAAATATTGAATTTTTATTTAAAAAAAGAACAACTTTTACCCCAAATCATGCAAAGCAGGCAGGCAGATTGAGTGGCTCACAGAATCACATATTCACTCAGAGATTTATCTTTCTGCAATCTGCTGCCTGAGTCTGCACTGAAAAATAGAAGTTTCAATCCTAAGGAAGGTTCAGCTCTGCTCTCAGGCCACTTCTCCCTCCCTCAACCCCCTGAATACCACACCTGACTGGGCCTTAGGGAAGCCTCCTGGGCGGGGTGGGTGGGAAGGGGAGGGGCCAGCCAGTGGTGCATTTTGCTGGTTCTCCGAACTGCACAGAATCATACCAACCGGTTCTATAGAACTGGTCCAAACTGGTAGAATCCCACCCCTGATGCCATCTCCCTTTCCCCAACCAGGATTCCTTGTCAGTTTGATGGTTGCAAACAATTCTTTCATAAACCTTGAGAAAAAAAAACTTTCTGTCAAGGATGTTGAGAAATAAAGTTTTTGGACAATATCCTAATATTCTATAGTTATCAGCACTTCAATACCGCAACCAGATAAGATGTGGAGTTTTATCCTCCAGTTAAATATTTATTTTACAACATAACCACAAATTTATCACATGCAATGCAATGTTTGGAGTATTGCTGATTCAAAGGTTAAAATTTGAACTAAATCACAGGAAACCCTAGCCCTCTGTACTATACCTTCTGGTAACTGGTTCCTAAATTGGTCAGGTAATAAGAGAAAAAAAATGACAGGAATATAGAATTATCTGTAACTAATATAAACATATCATTTTGAAGCAGAATGGAAAGTTACCAGAAAAGTATTCTTATAATTAGCAGAAGTTTCTTAGCTTATATCACAAATATTATAGAAGTTGCTTAATATGATATTGTGAAAACCAGAAAATTGCTGAATCTAAGTCTAAGAATAATGACCTATGAACTAGATATGTTCCTGTAAACAGCTAAATGGCAAGGGTGGCAAGGGTGGGTATGGAAAATAACAGATGGTGTAAGATAAGTATTTACATGCTGAATTGTGCAAAATGGCTAATTAGACTTACTTCCCCCTTTTGTAGTACTCTGAGACTGGGAGCTGCATAAAAGTAACCCCTCAGGAATAGCCGGGGCTTCAGAATTTGCCATGCTGATGCTCTGAACCTTTTGCGCAAATAAACCTGTATTCTCCTACCCTTCGTGGTCTTGGTCCTGATTTGGAAACAGGATCTGCTGCAACATTTATGGTGGCTCTGCTGGGACACAAGGGGTCCTGAGGCACACTGGAGGGTCCACCCCAGGTCCCAGTGCTTCGGTGAGTTGAAGGGAACATCCCAGGTGCCATCGGTCCTTTGAATCCAAGGGACTTCCCAA
Source organism: Emydocephalus ijimae (assembly GCA_004319985.1). Taxonomy (NCBI): domain Eukaryota; kingdom Metazoa; phylum Chordata; class Lepidosauria; order Squamata; family Elapidae; genus Emydocephalus; species Emydocephalus ijimae. The sequence goes on along the minus strand of BHEV01026852.1, from coordinate 6,290 downwards.
TACTGCTGGGTTCCAGCAATGGTGGTTGACACCTTCAAGAACCACTGGTGAAGGGTAAGGAGACCAGGACATTTTCCAGCTGGCCAGAGGAGAAGGAACACACCTGCAGGCAAGTATTGGACTTGGGGAGCAATCCCTCCCTGTAAACAGGGACGGAGGAGAGGACTGATCACCCTCTCTTAAGCAAAGGTGGGAGGACTTGTCAGGAATGGTTGAGGTGAGCAGCTACTGTGGTTCCCATTGGTGACTGTGAGTGTCCAGCACCGTGGGCCAGTAGGAGGTGAGTGGCGTCTGCATTTCCCATCAGAGACCATATGCACCCGGCTCCCTGGGTCAGATGTGAGCATGTGGAAATCCCTGGTGTTACCAAGAGAGGAAGGACTCCATACCTTCTTCTAACCCCTCTTCCCAATTGTCTTGTCTGGTGATGTGGGTGGCTCAAGGGAGGTGGAGAAAGTGTGCCCCTAACCCCATTGGGGTGTTTACTAAAACACTTTAAGGAAGCATATGAATCTCAGGACTATGGTCTTAAGTGGAGTAGACATAAACTGCAGGTGTTTTGTGAGGGAGAATGGCCAACATTTGGAGTAGGGTGGCCAGCCATAGATACCCCTATAGCAGTACAGATTCATCAGTTAGTATTTCATCCCACGTTAGGACACCCAGACCAAGTTCCTTACATAGATGTTTGACTTGACCTATTAAACCACCCTCCACCATGGCTTAAAAAAATTCAAAGTGCAACGGTGTAGGCTCCTAGTGTCATGAACCTTACCACTGACCAAACCAAAGAAGCCCACCCCAGTCATGCCTAGCTTCCCAGAAGAACTACCACACCCATCCCCATATGAACCCCCTCTTGGCTTAAGAAGGATGTCAGATGGGGGAGAATCCTCTGGGGCATCAGGATTAAGAGCCCGACTAGACTGGATATCCCCCCTCATGAGAAGCCTTGGGGATCCACCAGACATGATGAATCGATCGGCCCAAGCCGACCTTTCACCCTCGGAGACCTCTGCCCAGGTAGACCCTAAACAAGAAGCTGAACCAGTGGCAGCAAGGACAAGAGCCAAATCAGAACAAACATCCCTGACTGCACTGCTTAGGCAGGTTGACCAGCTTGTAACAGATCATGAGGACCCCACAGCATCAGTCACCTTACCATTGTTCCAAAATGTACCGTTCACTACATCAGATCTACTTAACTGGAAACTACACTATGGTCTCTTTAGCGAAAAACCCACAGAAGTAGCAGATTTAGTGAAAACTGTAGTGGACACACACAATCCTACTTGGATGGATCTCCAACAACTTATGGGGACTCTGTTTAATCTGGAAGAAAGGGAAAAGATTAGGAATGCAGTAACTGAGATATTAAAACCTGATGTCAGGGCAGATGGACATCTAGCAGCACATGCTGAGGCTCACTTCCCATCCTAAGATCCTAAATGGAATCCTTACCAGGATATGAACCATATACAAGATTACCAGTCAGTGGTTGTGCGAGCCATCCGAGTGGCAGGGAAACCTTCAGTGAATATGTCAAAACCTTCCCTGGTATTGCTGGAGCCCACAGAAAGCCCTGAAGCATTTTATGCCCGCCTTATTGATGCTTACCGCATGTACACCCCCATAGATCCTACTGATCAGGCAAATGCCCGAATGCTAGCAATGGCATTTATCTCACAAAGTGCTATAGACATACGCTGTAAATTACAAAGGCTTGAGAGAGCACTAGGTAAGCCTATGAGCGAGCTAAATGGAGGTGGCACGGAAGGTGTTTGTAAACAGAGAAAAAGAGGAAGAGTGGAAGAAAGATCAAAAGTGCAGAGAAAAGCTGAATTTATGGCGGCAGCTATGATTTGGACCCCAAAAGATAGAGGAGGCAGCTGAGCAAGGGGCAACAGATCTGGGTTAGGATGTAATTAGTGTGCTATTTGTAAAAAGGGAAGGGTGAGTGTCCAGAAAGAAGAGAGGCTAGATGGAAGAAGAGGGAATTTCCGAAGGAGCCTCCAAGGACCCCTGAGAGGAAGCTGGGGAGGGTGAGGTTACAGGGAAGGATTTGAAAGAACCTCTCTGAACTGAAACTGACCGGGTTCAGATCGCCTTCCAGAACCTATTGTCTAGCTAAATGTAGGAGGCAAACCTATTAACTTCCTAGTAGACACTGGAGCCACACGGTCAGTCCTAAACCAGCCCCTAACCCAGGCCTCCCCCCACACCATTAATATCCAGGGGGCAACAGGAAGTATTTTACAGCACCCCTTTTTGGAGCCCCTTGTGTGCACAACTAAAGGACAAACCATAACACATCAATTTGTGTATATGCCAGACTGTCCTATCCCATTCCTGGGGAGGGATTTGTTGTGCAAACTTCGAGCTCAGATCTCCTTTGAAGAGGATGGAACAATGACACTGGGATATGGGAAGATAAACGTAACTGTTGTGAATGCATAAAGGTTAAATAAAGTTATCTTGAGCTTGGAGTCAAGTGCAGGGTTCTGGCCCTGCACTTCTAATTGGCTATTAATGGCAGGATCGGATTGGTCCATTCAGGGGAATCTGATTGGCCATTAACGGGGCATTCATATTGGTTAACGGAGCTAGCGCTCCTGGATTGTTATTGGTTAAAATAGTTATTGGGTTGCCGATATAAGGAAGGCTATAGCAGCCGTCCAGTTTGAGCTGTCACACCATGTAAATAAAGAGTTGAAGTTCACCGTTCCACCGGCTCGTCTCCATTCTTTCTCGCCCATGTGAAGCATGGCTTACTTAACACTGGTGACGAAGGTGGGATGTGGAGACGTCAGAGCTGACTGAACAAAGAAGAAGCTGAGCACATGACTGACAACGCACAACGACGGAACCATGTCCAGCGGCGTCGTACCACCCGCTCCGTTCGACCCAGTGCAAGAGGACTGGAAGTCCTACATGGATCGTTTCCTAATGTTTTTGGAAACTAACAATTTAAAGGATGCCTCAACCGGGAAGAAACGGGTGGTATTCCTAACGCATTGCGGACCAACCGTATTTAGGATGGCTAAAGCACTAGCCAAACCCGCAGAAGTAAAGGCTATGGACTGGGATGTCCTCGAACCTCTACTGAGAGCCCATTACGCACCAACCGTGCCCATGCTCGTAAGATGGTACGAGTTCTACCAAAGAAACCAGTGAAAAGGAGAAAGCGTCACTGACTTCATCGCAGACCTCCGAAACCTGGGAGGCCTCTGCAGGTTCGCCGCCCTGGAAGAGGCGTTGAGAGATAGAATAGTCCTGGGATTAGATGCACCAGGCGTGCAAAGCAAGCTGATGGCGAAAGGTGACATCAGCCTTGCCAATGCCATCGCTGATGCTACTGCAGCAGAAGCAACCAGGAAGTCGGCTGCCCAATTACGCCGCAACCGCGCTCCGGTACACCAACCGACAGGCGACATTTCACCCAAGTCAGAAGGACAGCTTTTGATGACCCACCACGAGGACCTCTCTTCGTCATCAGACAGTGACAAAGAAGAGGTCCATCAACTGCGGTCCGATCGGGACCATCACCCAAAGTCCCTACACCCCTGCGCTGGCTGTGGAGCCAAACATTCCAGGTCCGAATGCAAATCCCACGACGCGCTCTGCCATGAGTGCGGGAAGAGAGGTCACATCAGACGGGTCTGCCGAAGCTTACAGGGACCCGGCCAGGCGTCGAAGGGGGCTAACTATCGCCAATCGACAGGAAACTGTCCTGTAAGGCGAGAACCAGTAAACCACTCTTACAGAAACCGAACCTTAAACTGCCACACAAAGCGAGAAGAGGCTCACCAAACTATCACTATCGGTCACGCCTCTTCCTTGAATGCCAAGAAAATCCGAATTACAGTGGCCATCGAAAATCAGCCTTGCCAAATGGAAGTCGACTCGGGATCGACTTCTCGATGGTTTCCTGGAGGACCCTCAAGCAACTCATCCCTACTATCCGGGGCCAAGACCTCCGTTTCCAAAGACTTATCCTGAAGGGAATCGGATTCCAGTCATTGGATCCAACCGAGTCTGGGTCTCATTCAAGAACCGCATGGCGTACTTACCTCTGACAGTGATAGACAAAGATCGGCCTCGCCTGCTAGGCCTCCAATGGTTCGCGCCACTTGGCATTGAAGTGACAGGCATTAACCGAATCAGCGGCAGCGACTGGGAGGAGGACCTCGTCCATGAATTCAGGGACATCTTCGTGGAAAAACTAGGAGAGTACAAGGGGACCCCGATATCGTTCAGCCTTAATCCAAAAATAGCTCCCATCCGCCTAAAGCCCCGTCAAGTTCTGTTTGCCTTAAAGCCGAAAATCGACGAACAGCTCGATAAGTTAATAGCTCAGGGGGTGCTAGAGCCAACCGATCACTCTCCCTGGGAGACCCCAATCGTAACACCAATTAAGCCGGATGGTTCAATTAGAATTTGTGGGGACTACCGGGCCACCCTGAACCACACCTTACAGCAAAACGCATATCCGGTGCCGGTGGTGCAGCACCTCCTCCATTCCCTGGGGGTTGGAAAAGTCTTCGCTATACTAGACTTAGCTCAGGCATATCAGGAACTACCTGTTGATGAAAAGATGGCACAGGCACAGGCGATTGTGACTCACCGAGGTGCCTTTAAATGTACCCGGCTCCAGTTCGGAGTCAGTGTAGCCCCGGGGATTTTTCAGAGCCTTATGGAAAGGCTACTACAAGGGATTAAAGGCGTGGTCCCCTACTTTGACGATGTATTAATTGCTGCACCTACCACAAAAATCTTACGGGATCGTTTAAAATTAGTTCTACAGAAATTCCAAGACACCGGTCTTAAAGTGAAAAAGAATAAGTGTGAACTGTGTACAGATCGTGTCGAATTTTTAGGGTATTTAATTGACAGTCAGGGTATTCACCCTACTGACAGTAAATTGAGAGCAATAAAAAACGCTCCCAGACCTCGGAGCAAGGCCGACCTCCAGGTGTTCCTAGGCCTTATCAACTTTTATAACGTATTTCTACTGCACAAAGCAACTGTCGCTGAACCTTTACATCGTTTACTGGACAAAAAAGCAATTTGGGTATGGGGTCACAGAGAAGAGCAGAGCAAAATTATAGCCAAATCGATAAAGAAGCCCTCGTGATTGTTTCTGCCGTTAAAAGATTTCACGAGTACATGTATGGCCGGGCTTTTACTATCATGACTGACCACAAACCATTGCTGGGGATAATAGCCAGAGATAAACCGACTCCCTAGATATTATCCCCAAGGATGGCTCGCTGGTCAGAATTCTTGGCTGCTTATAATTATCGGCTGCAATACCGCCCGGGGAAAGCCATTCCCCACGCTGACGCATTGAGCCGAGCACCGCTTCCAGAGACTCTCGACGACCCCACGCCAACAGTAACCACGTTGCAGATCGAGACACTCCACACACCGCCATTTACCGCCCGTGATATCACGAGAGAAACAAGACGTGACTCCACCTTAGCGTGAGTCCTAAGTTGGGTGGAACGCGGATGGCCATTGGACCAAATATCAGATGACTTCTCACCATTCAAAACTCGACAAACAGAGTTGTTTTCTCAAAAGGGCTGTATCATCTGGGGTGATAGAGTCGTTATTCCAGAGCGGCTCCAACAAGCAGTACTGAGAACCTTGCATGATGGCCACTCCGAAATCATGCAAATGAAAGCCCTCGCACGAAGCTATGCATGGTGGCCGGGCATCGACAAGCAAATCGAGACTTGGGTCAAAGCTTGTCATAGATGCCAGGAAGTGAGCAACACTCCACCAAAGGCAATCCCAACCGAATGGGAGACACCGCAGGAACCCTGGTCCCGTATTCACCTGGACTTTGCTGGGCCGACCAAAGGCCACACCTTTTTGTTAACCGTCGACGCCTACTCGAATTGGCTTGAGATTCACCGTATGAGGAACACGACCACAGAAGCGGTCATCAAGAGACTGGAAAGACTGTTTGCAACCCACGGATTCCAGATGTTCTGGTATCCGACAACGGGCCCCAATTTACCGCGCTGTCCTTCAAGCAGTACCTGGCTGACCACGGTATCCGACATGCGATCACTTCACCTGCACACCCTGCGGCCAACGGCAGGGCTGAGCGCACAGTCCAATTCGTTAAGAAAACTTCCATCCTCGTCGCCAGTGTTAAGTATTGAGCATGGGTGAGAATGAATGGAGACAATCCTCTGAATGGTGAACTTCAGCTCTTTATTTACATCGTGACTTCTCATATAACAGCAATAAACCCTGCCTTATATAGGCAACCCTTGTAA